>NDGN011403224.1:0-11689 GCA_002564285.1 Tympanoctomys barrerae | reverse complement strand
TATATATATATATATATATATATATATATATATATGCAACATAATCCTACATCTAGGCAGAACGAATGTGACCATGTGAAGTATACCTCAGTCAGCCTGTATTTAAGAATAAAAAGGCTGTCCAGATAGCTCAGCAGACTGAAGAGCCTGCTTAGGCAGAGCGCAGCGTCGGATTCTTATCCAAGCATGCCATACTTGCCCCGTCCCCGGGGATGTGCTGAGTCAGCAGTTGAGACTGTGTGTGGTGGCACGTGCCTGTAATCCCAGCACTTGGGAAGCTGTAAACAGGAGAATCACTGTGTATCTGTTCTGTGTAGTGAGACCCTGTAGATCCTGTCCTAAATACATTTATAAACAATAATAAAATCTATTTTAGGACAGGGTGATCATTAATACACTAAGAAAGTTTTAGAAATCCAGCACCGAACATTATTTTTCCATATTTTATTCTTCTGCTTTACCATTCATGCTCCTCAGGGATTGTCCTTTTGGGGACTATTTTCTGTGTCATACAGCCAACTTCAGGTTAACTTTTGAAGTTTCTTATTTCACACCCTTAAATGTTTGAATTATTATTTTTTCCCTATTTGATCACAGGTGCTTGCTTTACAAGACTGTTTAGTATTCATGTGTCAACCAACTGCACCTTAATGGTGTTACTGAGAAACATCGTGATCACCAAACTGCTTTGACGTGTCAGGCTAGGCATGAGATAATTTTCCATTGAAACAGCTGTGTTGTGTGGCTTGTACTGGAATTAACGGGACACTAATGGATTTTCAAGTTTTACTACTTCCCTAAATAAAGCATAAATTAGGTAGAGGGTTTAGCTAATGACTCACGATTTTTTATAAGATGGTCAGGTCTTTTTGCATTTTCATTCTCTTCACAATTTACAGTTACTTTCTGTTGATTTTACCCTCAGAGGTTTGACCCACAAAATGCTTGGGTTTCTTGTAAAATGATATAAAATTAAACCATTGATTAAAACGCTAAAATTTTGAGCCTAAATGACCACGCTATTACAGAGAAACAAAACACAGCTCAGTTGCAGATATGATCTGCTAGCAGAGAAATGTAAATTTAATTTAAATTCATTAATGAAGTGGTATACATATAATTACCTCAAAACTCATAGCTATCACTTGTGATTTTATATTATTTTTCATTAGTGGGTAATGGGAGAAAGAATATTTTCTGAGGCTTTAGTTCTTCAATTTGTGTTGCGAAGAAGGTTTATTTTTCCCTCTCTGTAAACTTCCATTGCAATGGGTTAAAAAATATAATCACCAACTGCTAGTTTGTCTGCGAGGCAAGAAAAAATAAATTTAAATTATATTTTTCATTTGTTCAACAAACAGGATTTAAATTTATGCTCTGCACAAGATGCTGCGCTGGCAGTGGCAGGCGCGGCTCTACCCTCCCACTGGATGCGGCCAGCCCGAATGCCTGATCAGTCACTGTACAAACTGAAATTCGATATGCTGCAGGAGTGCAGAGGACAGAGCAATCAATTCTGACTTAGATGGTAAAGGAAGGATTTCCAACTGGGTCTTCAAAGACGAGTGGGATCTTAAATGGGAGAAGTGAGAGAAAGGCTTTCCAAATGGAGCAAAAACAATAAGCAAAGACAAGAGATGATTCGGTATTTTCAGAGCAAAGGAAAATGATGCAATGTGGCTCACATGAACTACTTAGAGACATAAGGAGAACTTTGTATCCAGAGCCTAGCATGGACTTGAACAAATTAGACAATTCTATTTTATGTATAAGACGTTAATATGCATCAAATGTATGGGTTACTCTTATGTTCATGGTTTTCAGCCACTATGTTTTGCATATAAAAAATCCAAAGACACAGAAAAAAAAATGAACACTTTTGAAGCTCAGAAAAAGAAAAATGACTGAGCGATCCTTTTAACACAGAAGTAAGAGTCAGGTATGACGGCACAGACCTGTAATTCCTAGCACTTAGGAAGCTCAGGCAGGAAGGTCATGGGGAATTTGAAGCCAATCCAGGCTACAGAGTGAATTGAAATGTAGACTGAGCCACATAGTGAGACCCTGTTTCTAAAGTCCCAATCAATCAAATAATAAAAACAAAGATAGCAAGTGAGGCTCATAAAATTGATCTGGAGGAGACAGGTGAAACTGACGGGAAGCAGATTAGTCAGGATATGTTGCAATATCCAACCAAGAAATTCTGAGTAAGTATGACGAAATTTGAGCAGCTCAGAAGAACTAGAATGTTCTGATAAAAGCGAAATAAATAGGATTGGCAGTGCCATTCTATGAGATGTTTTAAATAAGGATAACCATGAAAGTAGCATTACTGAAAGATGAAAACAGTAGAAAGGAATTCATTTGGACAAACCATTAGGTGGTCGCTTCACAAGACTTAGGAGGTGGTAGAAATAAGAGGAAATATCAAAAGAGGAGGATGAAATTATTTCAACTGCTAAAAGATAATCAAAATAAAATCACTCACTTTACTTCAGATCAAACTAAACAGAAAATATGAACATTTTTTCATAGTGGCTTACTTATAATCCTAAAATAGAATATAAATAAAAGTATTTTCTTGCTTTTTTATTTTGTTTTGTGCATTTCACATTTTATTAAAGTCAACAGTCTTCATAATGAGAACAGGTTACACTTTTATAATAAGTAGGTATGTTTCCTAAGCACTTTCTCTTTCAAGAATTGCAATGTTCTAATGAAGTATCATCCATGAGGGAAGTTGGTAGCCAACCTCACTACTTCTGTGAAGTGAAACTAATTTAGTAGTGTGTGTGTGTATGTGTGTGTGTGTGTGTGTGTGTGTGTGTGTACGTGTGCTTGCCTGTGTGTTGTAGCCACTTTCCGGTCACTGAGACAAAATCTACTCACTTTCCAAAAAACCCCTCTTTGGGACTTCAGGGGGAAATTTAGACATGAATATAATGTTCTGCCTTTGTCTGTCCAAAGACTCATGGAAAGCACATTGAGATTATCCTAAGGCTCTGAGACATAGCAACCTGATAGACAAAGTGAAAATCAAAAGAAAGACTGACCATTGCCAATACATGATGGCACAGGTTGAGCATTCTCATTCACAAAAGGGAGGAATGAGGGAATAGAAGGGAAACAGACAAAGAAAGACTGTGAACCAGTAGGACATGCCCTCAGTCCCGTAGCTCCATGTCTGGTACTCTGGGCCAAAAGCTCAGGGGTTCCCCTCCTCTACTTGGCTTTGCTTGTTTCAGCTAATAGTGCCTCTCTCATGACGGCCGTGCTCCCTATTACAGCTTTTCTCAGCAGACATCCCAGCTTCCCAGCATCTGTGCCTTGCACGGTATCTTCAGCTGTAGTCTCACAGATTCATTCTCTGCACTCTCACAGGCATACTGCCTGACCTCGTAGCCTTTTTGCTAAAATCTGTATGAAAGCCTCCTTGACTCTTTTGCATTGTGCATGCCTGTAAAGACAGCACATTGTGGATGACTCTAAGGTCTGACACGAGGGAGAGCAGGAGTTGGGCTCTCTTATATCATGCCTGCAGAGGTTTCAGAGTGCCTATAAGTTTAGTAGAAATTTAAAATGAAGCAGAGGAACCAGTTACTCCTGTGGCCTTTCCCTAGCATGGTGTGTGAGGTTTTCTCTTCTTTCTTTTTTTTTTTTCTCCAATGAAAACTTTGGAGGCTTATACCCTTGATCCTATAAAAGGAGAGGTCTTCCTGATTCTAGACCTGCTCTCAGGCCATTTTTCTTGTCATTGTGGCCTGAAATACTTGGCTTCTTTTTAATGTCAATCTTTTCAGCTTCCAACTCTGCTCTGCTCCATCTTTGTGCATGCTTTCTTACTGACAGAACTAAAATCTTAAATGGGCTTTCTTTTCTGCTATTTCTCACAGTGCATTTCACTAAAAGCAGGAAGCAGTGTCTATGCTGCAGCATAGTCATTGGTTTGTCATGAAATTTTCTCCACCAGATTAGTTGGTTTGCTGATTTTAATCTCTGACTCTCCAAATATCTCAGCATATAAGCAAAATGTAGTCATATTTTCAGTTATAGCATAACACATATGGTTTGAAGTCCTTGTTCCAACTGGAAACTGAGTCTGATCTTTATATCTTCCCTGTTCCCAGCATTTTTGTCTTCTTAGTTTCAACCAGAATTCTCTGGCAGGTTCTAGCAGTCTAGGCCCATTTCTTCACGCAGCAGCTTTCCAAATTCTTCCTTAGATCCAGTTTCTAAGGCTGCCAAACCACGTGGGAAGGTGCCACCAATGAATCCACTATTCTGGTTCCAGAATTTGACTTATTTATTTTTCTTATCACTGGAACAAAGTAACAGACACCAAAAATGTAAAGGAAGAGAGGTTGATTTTGGTTCAGCTTTTTGAAGTTTCAGTGCTTACGTGTTTGGCAGCATGGTAGAAGGGTCTACACAGAGGATTCCTGCTAACCTCGTGGAAACCCAGTACAAGACAGCCAAGAGCAGGGTGAAGGAGGGTGATATATAGAGATGTAAACTTCCCTAAAGACCTGCCTCTTCTGAGTGGACTACACGTTCTAACACCAAGCCAGCTGTAATACCCCAATATCTATCCACTTTCCCAAATCCTTCACACTCCTGTGTGTGTGTGTGTGTGTGTGTGTGTGTGTATTTCAGGGCTAACGACTGAACCCAGGTTCTCAAGCTTACTGAGTAGAGGAGCAGATTCTCTACCACTGAAATATATCCCAGCCCTTTATATTTTAGTTAATTTTTCTCCAAATATTATTGCTATGTCAAAATCATGAGGAATGCATGATTCTTGGTGGAAATTCAAATCTTCAACCCAAGTTCATACTGATTAAGTCAGAACTTCTGATATGACTGCAGCCGATGAATGGACTCCCCCAGATAACTCTGGTATATGCTCTAGTCAGTATCCCTGCTCTGAGTTCTGCTTCTTCTTTCTCCCCTGACACTCTGGATTGCATTCAAAGGAGGGCTGTTTGAGAAGCATCCAGTTCCTAACCATTCATCTATTTAAGAACCATCAAGCAAGCAGATGTATCTTCTTTTTTATTTCCTTTCAGTTTTTATATTCTTATAAATATATGTTTGGATTATGTTACTTGTAGGGAGTGAGGTCCTGTCTTGGCAATTTTGATTTGCTGCAGAGAATGGAAACATGGGAATCTGCAAGTAATTCTGAAAAGATGGCCTCAGAGGTTTTTTGAACTTAAATATTTAATCTTTATTTAGAGTTGATATTAAGTATAAGGATGTTCAGGATTTATTCTACCTTTGTCTTATAAGGTTAATGACACTGCTTTTTCCTAAAATTATGTTTTACACAAAGACCATTTAGTCATATATTAACACTGCTATAGTTCCTGTTGTTATTATTGATATTAATAGTTACTGGCTGTGTCCACTTTTCAGTTTTTCTCAATTATTAAACTTTAGAAAGGCTTTTTGATGACAAAATACAGCTGTATCTTCATTTATCTAAAAGTCTTTGTTTTCTAACTTGTGAATTGACACCATTTATATTTACTGAGACTACATATGTACTTATTTTGAACATTATCTTACATTACATTATAATGCTTTCCCACCTTTTATTTTGATTTTTGATTGCATTGGTTATTTCCTTTCTTTTCCAAGTCTCTCAATGCTTAAGTGCCACAAGTCTGCCTTCACTTCCACTGCTGCTAATACTCAGGTCACCGATAATTCTGAGTAACAAGTCATCATCCCCACAGGGCTAATGTTTTATTAGAATGTCTCACAGAACTCATGGATACACTTCTATTTGTTGTTATTTTATAAAGGACAAAACTCACCAACTCAAGAAGGGAAGGACAAGGCATGTGTATGTGTGTGTCAGTAGGGAGTGGAAAGATGCAGATCTGGGCTTTCTTGGGATGTGCTGGCCTTCCAGCAAGCTGATGTGTTTACTAAACAGCAATCTTTCCACATCTCCTTGTTCAGGAGTATTTATAGAGCTCAATAGTTAGGTCCTTCCTCTTTGCAGGAATTGGTGGTGAGAGTGAAAGTTTAATTCTTCGCATCACAATATCTGTCTGGCAAGCAGTTCTATCCTGTAGGCACTTCTATGTCCTACCCTAAGTCACTAGAAAATACTGAAATATAATTTAAAAAGGGTGTTGTTATGAATAAGAACATGCATGCCTATCACTTTGGAAATTTCAAGAGTTTCGAAATTTCAGTGTGAGGACTACAGGCAAAGAGCAATTATTTTTGTGCTATTCTACACAATTACAAAGCCTTCCTGCAAGAGATCTGTCTTACCAGGGTGACAATAGACAGACAACCTGGATCTGTCATCACGCGTGGGTATCAGGCAGGGTTGATGGAGGAAGGGAACAAGAGAGAGGTGAGCCCCAGAGTAAAGTGAAAGGATTTTCAGGACATTGAAAGGAAAAGGTTGATGAGAACATTTAGGGCTCCCACCAACAGGTATTTGGATTCAGTCTGTACTATTGGGGCACTTGGGCTTCTCTTTTATTCTTGCAAAAATAAATCTATCCAACATCTATACTTTGCTTGTAAGAAGGAATTTTGTTTTTGCACTGAAACATACACAAACACAAAGGCATAAATTCGATACACTGTAATATAATTTAATTTAATTCAACCAAATTCCACCAAAAACTTCCTTTGTGTTAGTTTTCGTGGTACATAGTTGAAGGCAAATACACCCTTTTTTCAGTTCCTACCAAATACCACAGCAACCTACCCCTACACTTACACACACACACACACACACACACACACACACACACACCATGGTATGTATGTATGTATGTATTTATTTATTTATATTTGGTGGAACCGGGGATTGAACTCAGGCCCTTACCAGGGAAGCACTTATTCTACTGAGCCATCTCCTTGCCCCCCCACTTTTCTTTTTTCTTTTCTTTTTTTTTAACATAATTATATTTAGTGGAAAGAACACATGGCTGGAACTTCTCTTCACTACCTTTTAAGTACATAAATGAATAAACCAAGAAGGCATGCTACCTGCACCAGAACTTTGTAAAGATGTCCACTAATATCTTCCCATATTGCTATTGTATGAAGCAGGAAAGAAATATTGCTTTCCAGATAAAATGCAATGGTGAAGAACAGTGAAGATCTAATATCAGAAGTCATATATTCAATATATTGTTTTCTATTAAGGAAATGTAGTTAGAAGAATTGTATACACTTGAGAACTCAGATATTTGTAGTTGCCTTATATCATGTAGAGTTCCAAAGAGGCAATTTTCCTCTGTATTTGTCTATGCTCCATAAATAAAAGAAAGCGTCTAAGACAACATCACTCTGGGTGACAAAGGTAACTAACTGTTGATGTGTTTTCCTTTGAGAAATGTTGTCGAGCATATGTTTTTGCTGACTCAGCTATAATCTCAGAACTCCACAAATTGATTATTCCTGGGGTCCTCTCAATTAAATTGAAAGAAAAGTTTGTATTAAATAAAAATATTAAATGAAATTCTTTACTTCAATTTATCAGGCTTAGTCATCTTACAGAATTTAGAGGAATGGAGGTAGAAAATAAGACACATTTTGGGGCGACAGAGAGAACAAGAGTAAATCGAGGTCCTTGATATGAAAAAAATATCGAATGAACAAGTCACTGATAAGTAATAGACATTTATTTAGCATGTATTGCATGTATTATGTATCAAGCCTTTACTTAGGTTTCAGCCTCTGAAGTTGTAGTATTTAAAATGTAAGAGTGAATGCATGACTAGAACAAGAGCTACGCTACAATCAACTGTGACTATAATTTTATGTAGGTTGGACAGATATCAATAAAATATTCTTTGAGACTTGAAACATGGAGTAGTGCTTTGAATGAACTGAGCTAATACCTGAGCCAAGTGCCCTCAAGGCAAAAGAAATGATGAAAACAGCTGCTCTGAGGCATAAGTAGATATGTCCAAGGAAGGGCAAGGAGTGTCAAATGTCTAGAGAAGAGGAACTGAGGATGTGAGCATCAGGAGCTGGAGACAGAGAACCACAGGAACCTGTGCGTGTGTGGTCTTGAAAGCCACAGTAAGCACTTTCACTCAGATATAGTTATCATCGGAGTTTTCTCTCCTGAGAGTATCATGATCTCAATATTTTAAGAGGCTCGTCACTGTTTTAAAAATAGGGTCAGGGAAAAGGAGGGAGTGTATTCAGCAAGTTTATGAGACAATCCAAAGTTGAGAAGAATGGTGTTGGAGAGGGTTATTAGAATTGGTGAAGTTCTAATTGAATTTTAAAGGTCGATTTAACAGGATTATTAAAGAAGTCCAAATGGTTATGAGGAACAGTCAAGGATATCAACAAAATCTTTTGCTTAAACCACCAGAAGAGTGCAGTTTGCATTAAATGATCTGAGAAAGAATTTAGGTGGAGTGCTCAGAATAACATCCTGAGTTCAATTTTAGATGAATCAAGCTGGAGCCATTGATAAGATTTTCAAGTAGAAATACCAAATGGGTGGTTGGGTTAATAAGTATAAAGTTCAGGGCTTTATCTTACATGGATATATAAGTGTGTCAAATATATAAGGAGATCCATGGAATACAGCTGCATATTAGAAATGCAATAGATCATTAGTACACACAGAAAAGTATTCCAGAATTAGAAATGAGGTACAGAAGACAGAATCAATAAAAGAATCAGGAGAATTTCTCAGAAAAATGGGTAGAACTCATGCAATTATATATCTGTAACCATGGGGATAGTTTAAGGCAGAAAGAATTATGAACTCTTCTCTAGTAGCCTACCTGGTCAGTTGTCATGTCTATCCAAGACACAAAGTCAGATGAACAGCATTAGATAGCATAAAATTGTGAATAAGGCAGAGGTAGGATCACAATAAAGATGGGCCATTTCATCTCTTCCACAATTTTCTGTGGGACTGGCTGGGAAACCTAGAGACTATGTTGACTCTTCCATTTTATTCCCAAATAATCCCATTCCATGTGAATTCTTGAACATTAGTTTTCAAATCTCTTTCCTTTACCACATTTATCAGCCACCACACTGGATAACATCCTTCTCTTCCAATTACATAGTCTCCTGAGTAGTACAGTTTGTCTGTGGGTGAGAGAGAGTTTACGTATTAAACAGAATGCCTGGTGCCTAGGGCCCATGATATTTTAGATATCCTGAAAATATAATAATTTTCTTTAAAATCAGAAAAAAAAGAAGCTACTGGCTTGAAGAAAGTGTTTCATATATACTATTAACACATTTTCTCTTACAATAAAGTATTCATAAATACTTCTATACTTCTTATTCTAGTGAAGTTAAATGATCATAAAGAGAAAACTTCCTAGGGCCTCTAAAAGTCATAAAGTCCCCCTGAGGCTACATAGATTTTATCCTATCCCAAGGAAAATTCGAGCATGTGTACTGGAAGCATTTCTCTCTTTCAAATCCTCCCAGGGAGAAAATTCTCATGCTGAGTAAGACTCAACTTATCTGCTTTCAAATTAGCTTCTTAAGTCTTTCCTAAAACTTGCATTCAAGGCTTTTTTACCCGACATTCCAGCCCTTTTTGCCCACCTCTGGGGTTTCGTTGCTCCAAATGACGATGGTCTTTTTCCCAATGACACTGGTCTTGCAGTTTTCCTCCTCCCCAATTTGACACTCCATTCTGAAAATTTCTTTTACCCTCCAAGGACCCCAGTTCTGAGTCACACATTTAATAATTTAAAAGCTGTCTTTCCATAACAAAACATTGCACAATCATCCACTGTAGTAATAAGTTTCATATCTTCCCTATATCCATAAATTTCTTTCTCTTTCCTATACACACCTAATCTCTCACTTAAATCATAGGTAGGTGAACATCTCAGGAAAAAAAATGAGCAATTGTTCCACTGATTTATATTCTTCTCTTCTTCTTTTTAAACGAAGAGTCTCACCTGAAATATAATTCCTCTCATCTCATGAAGCTAACTTTTCACTGTTGGATTTAAGCAGATGGTACTAGATGGGATTTCTAGGTACATTCCCAAAGAAGGACTCATGGGTGTGGGCCTTCTTTTTTCCTTTATCATTCCTTCCTCCTGAGATAAAGATTTGGTGTTTCCTGTGAGCTAGCCCAGTGTGACCCAGGGGTGCAAACACATGCCCACAAAGAAAGGCACAAAAGTCTGGATTTTGATGCTACTGTGAAGCAGTCCATGGCTACCTTAAAGCTTGTATTGGGAGAAAGAAGCTAAGAGAAAGCTTCTTTCTTTTATCTGAGAATGAAATTAATAAAACTCACCTTCCTTTATTTGGAAGACACTATACATTTGTTGTCTGTTTTTCTTTTTTCTTTTCTGTTTTTATTTTCTTTTTTCTTTCTTTCTTTTCTTTTTTCTGTGTGTGTGTGTGTGTGTGTGTGTGTGTGTGTGTGTAACCAGGGATTAAACTCAGGCCATTGTGCTTACCAGGCAAGCACTTACTCTACTGAGCCATCTCCCTATTGTCTGTTTTTCAATGGGAGATCTCTTACTAGTAAGTGAAATTACTCTCTAAATATCAATCATAGTTTAAGATTTATGGCACTCATTTCTACTTTAAAGGAGCTCCACAATTCGTTTGCACATGAACTTAGAGGTATTTGTAGATCTTGAAAATATTTGAGTAACTATATCTGAGCTTGATGGCATGTCCAATAGAAGATGTCTTGTTGTACTTTTGTAAATATTGAATGTCCTTCCTGTACACTTCCACAGGCTTATGTCATATTTCTAGATATCTCACTTGGCTCTCTCCTTATATCTCACAGGAGACAGAGACATTGTTCTTTTTCTTTTTTCTTTTCTTTTTTTTAATAAACAGTTTTTTACTTTTTTTTTTTTTTTTTGTGGAACCAGGGATTGAACTCAGAGCCTTGCACTTGCCAGGGAAGCGCTTATTCCACTAAGCCATCTCCCCAGCCCCCAAGAGCCATTTTTCAACCTAAAACCAAGTTTGCTGAACAGAGCTCATTGTCCCAACATAAATTTCAAATCCTACGTGTCACAGTAAGGGGCCTTGCTGGGTAACTTAGCAATGGAGCTGAGAAACAAATATCTCTGTGGAAGACTAAGTGTGACATCCAGAAGGAGGCAAAGGCTAAGTTTGATGCAGAATGCACATAAAGAAGTTGTCTCAGTAGATAGTTACATGAAATAGATGGAAGCAAAGAGAGCAAGCAGGTCTTTGGTATATGTAGATCTCACAAAACATGTTGCCGTTTCTTAAGAGTATCAAAAGAGTCTGAAGTTTCCTTGAACAAGTATATAATATATGCTAAAGATGGAATGCTGATTACCCTGATTTGGTGATTAAGTGCTGCTTGCATATATAGAATTGATGCATATTACTTAGTAATTACATTAATTAATTTAAAATTTGTAAATGCCCTTTTGTGTATATATATATATATATATATATATGTATATATATCATTTAAATTTAGACACTTAAAGTTTTGCCTCCTCTGCCCTGCCCCCAAAGAAGGCCTCACTAAAGTGGAAAATGTAATCAATGGAATATACTTCAAGTGACAGATATACAGCTACTTTCTCTTAATTCAATGAGAAAAAAGATTTGCACTAATAGTGTTTGGACAGGATATCATGTCTGTATCTTGTACTCTGAATAACCACTATGAAGACAACAGTATGCAAAGTATTAATTATGGAAAGTG
>NDGN011403219.1:0-10748 GCA_002564285.1 Tympanoctomys barrerae | reverse complement strand
TGTGGTGCTGGGGGATTGAACCGTGGTCCCTGTGCTTTGCTAAGCTTGTTCTATGTAGGTGCTGTAGACCACTGAGCCATCTCACCAGCCCAAGTTTGTGGTCTTTACGACTCTTGTTTGTAGACTCTTGTTTGTAGCGGTGTGTCTGCCCAGGAAATCACAGCAAGGGGCCTTTTTATTATTTGCCTCAGGGTAGTTTGACTTTCTTTTCAGAGTGTTTTAGGGCTGGGGATAGTGCTGCACACCTGGAAGCCCAGCTTTGAGAGGCTGAGGCAGGAGGATCTGGAGTTCAGGGAGGCCAGCCTGGGCTACATAGTGAATTCCATGGCAGCCTGGATTATGTAGGGAGACCCTGTCTCAAAAAAAAAAAAAAGAGAGAGAGAGAGAAACAAACAAAAGCAGCTCAGCGCATGTACTGAAGGCAGAGAGCGCGGCCTTTTACCCATTTCCTCCTGGACGGCTCACCCAGAACTTCCGGTTTCCCTGGGCCTGGTGTGAGGTTACAGACCTTGAGGGTCTGTTGGTTTCTCAGCCTTCTAACTAGAAGAGCTTGGGAGACTGATGCAACCTTGTTTCTTCATCTGTGAAAGAACAGTGGTCCCGACTGTGCCCTAGACAGTGTCGTGAGGGCAAAATGACTGGGAAAAAAAAAAGCCCCGCCAGATGCGTGGTAGCCCACCTGTTACCCCAGCACTCAGGAGGCCGAGGCAGGAGGATCATTGCAAGTTCAAGACAGCCTGGACTGCAGTGTGCTCAAGGCCTCCCTGAGCTGCAAAGCAAGACCCTGCCTCAAAAAGACAAAAAAAAAAAAAAAAAAGAATCAGCTGAACTTGGTGCCTGACTTGAGGGGGATCGGGTTTGTTGTGGCCCCAGGTGGCAGAACAGGAAGTAGGAGAGAAGCAAGGGCAGTGGTCACCATCCCCCATGGTTCGTCCCTTCCGACGTGGGCTCACGCCCTGGTGACTCAGGGCATAGCTGTGGTCGTGTGAGGAGAGGAAGTGAGTCACTTTCTGGGTTTTGACACACAGTTCGGGAAGTAAGCAGCTGGGATGCCAGGGCTGTGCAGTTAAATTGAAAGTTCAGATAAGGGCCGCTGGCCAGCAGAGCCAGAGGGAGGAGCCTGCGTCACCCCATCAGGCCACCACAGCCCTGGCGACCCGCAGTCCATGGCCTGGTCTTTGCATAGCAGCCCATCTTACAGAGAGAATACACCCAGGGAGGCTGGGAATGTTAATGACACCTGAAGACCCCTCAGGGCCACCTGGGTACAGAGTGAGGTGGTACACACCTGTGATCCAAGTCACAGGGGAGGCTGAGGCAGGAGGATACCAACTTTGAGCACAGCCTGGGCAACCTAGGGAGACCCTGTCTCAGAATAAAACAGGGCTGGGGATGGCGCCTAGTGTGAAGCCCTGGGTTCAAGTCCCAGCCCCACACTCACACACACCCATGTACCCACAGGGCAGTAAGCCCCGCTCCCTGGACATTTGGACACCAGGCCTTTCACTGGGTGTAGTTTTCCCCGCCTCTTTCTGCTGGTGACCCAGGCCAGCATCCAGCTCTATCAGTGGCTGTCAGAAGGCAGGACAGTGACTGTTCCCCCCAGTGACTTCAGGGTGGCTTTAGAAGCTGGGAAAGAAAGCTTCCCAGCCTGTCCTCAGACCCTCACTTAAAGGAGCAGCGAGGGGCCCGGGAGATGGCTCAGGGGTATAAGCGCTTCCCTGGCAAGCGTAAGGGCCTGAGTTCAATCCCTGGCTCCACAAAAAAAAAAAGGAAAGAAAGAAAAAAAGGAGCAGCCACGGAGCAGCAGGTGGGGAGGAGCGATTCCTGCTACCTTTTTGTGTGTTTTGTTTGGGGACTGGGTCTCTCAGTGTAGCCCAGGCTGGCCTTGAATTTCCTATGGAGCCCAGGCTGGCCTAAAACACAAGATCGTCCTGCTTCAGCCTTCACAGGGCTAGGGTTCCAGGGTGCGCCGGCACACCGGCTCTCTTCTTTCAAGCTAGATTTGGCTTTTCCGCCTTGGTTCCTTTTTTTTTTCTTTTGCGGTACTGGGGATTGAACTCAAGTCCTTGTGCTTGAGCGTTTACTCTACTGAGCCATCTCCTAGCCCCTCGCCTAGGTTCCTTTCCTCCCCAGCACCGCAGGAAGCAGATGTCGCTCCCTGGGGCCCTCAGGTCTGGGGTCACAAGGGACAGGCCAGATTATCGAAACAGGGGAGAGCCCCACTTCTGCTTTTTCTCCCGCATACAAATCCGGCCCTGATGCTTTCGATGTTTTCTTTCCCGTGCCAGTGAAGACACTGGGGCAAAGACGGCAAAATAATAAAATTGCTTCTTTTAAAACAAGACTTATAGTGGGCTTGATGGCTCGTGCCTGTCATCAACCCCAGCACTTCAGAGGCTGAGGCAGGAGGACTGCCTCAGGAGCACATCAAGATCCTGTTTTTTTTTTTTTTTTACTGTGGACAGGGAGTGGCTCTGTAGTGAGAATTTTTTTAAAAAGGGGGTTTTTTATTTGTTTTTTAAAAACAAAAAACAAGTTCATGGGCCAGCATTCTTTCTCAAACGGGGTGGGTGGATTTTGTTGCCTGTTCCTTTAGGGAGGGGTAGCCTGCCTTTCCCACACCACTCACTGAGGGTTTAATTCCACAGTTGCTTAGCAACAAAAGGCAGGCACCTTCCTCGGGGAGGATGGGGATGCTATTAATGTGGCTAATGTAGGGAGGAAAGGTGACATCCCACAGCCCGAGCCTTATCAGAGCAGGAACCACCCTAGCCAACAGTGAACATAAACTAGGTGCAGTGGTGCACAGCTGTAATCCCAGGACTGCGGGTGGCTGAGGCAGGAGGGTCTCCAATTCCAGGCCAACCTGGACTAATAAATAAAATAGTGAACATGATTCCTGAAAAGTTTTAATCTCAAAGCCTGCTGGTTTTTTTTTTTTTTTCTTCCCCTTGCTACCAGTAGTCCCCAGAAGAAATGTGTGAGATGACAGAATTCCCCGAGGCAAAGCACCTGGGCTCAGAGCTGCTGCCGCCTGGGGCCCAGCTGCAGGGGCCCAGCCTGCCAGCAGCAGGCCGCACCCAGGTCTGCCCCAGGAGCTGAGTAGATTGCTATCTCCAGGAAGACTGGGCTTTCCCTTCTAACAGTACATTCCTAGAAGAGCAGGCACCCTCCCTTCCTGGCTCCCAGGAAGAAAGCTAGGGATCCCAGCAGAGCACCAGGGCTGTAACACCCCTGCAGTGCGGGCACGCTCAGGTCTGTATTGCTTTATTCCCAGCCCTCAGGAGGCTGAGGCAGAAGGATCTCCCAGACCAGCCTGGACTGCATATCAAGACCCTGTCTCAAAAGTCCAACCTCCCCCCCCAAATGCCCAGTATCATGGGGCTCCCAGGAGAGCCCCAGGGCCCCAACCATCCCAGGAGAGGGAGCTAAGGAGGACGAGGCTCCTGCAGCCCCATGTACAGTATTAGCCTTTCACCAGAGCTGGTCGGGTGCCTGGACTGCCCCCGCACTCTGTGGCGAGTTCCCACACCACAGTCGACCTGTCACGCCTGTCCCCTTCCTCGCGGAGCCCCACAGACACGGGCTCTGACCAGTGTCCTCTACCGCTCCCACAGATCCCAGTCCTGCGAGGCAAGCCAGAGGTTTCTGATTAGGAGGGCTGGGGAGAGAGCTCAGTAGAGTAAGTGCTTGCTTAGCAAGCACAAAGGCCTGAGTTCAATTCTGGATTCCGCCAAAAAAAAAAAAGGAAAGAGACTAGTACTTGCTGCCTGGGGCCCGCAGCATCCTCACAGCTGATTTGAACACGAGCCCAGCGTCGTGCACCTACTGGCTGCTTGTCCAAATCTCAGTTTTCTTTTTTTGATACATGTGTGTAGCCCAGGCTGGCCTCAGACCCCCAGATCTGAATTTGAGCCCACTCCCCCTTCTCTGGGTGCGCAGCTCTGCCGAACCACCTGGGATCACCAACACGGGGGTCCCCGAGTGCCTGTCCCCCCCGAGGGCCGCAGCGCGGCCACCACAGCTGTCTGGGAGGTCGAGGGTAGCCTAGGTCGTGCGCTTGGCCCCCGCAGTGCGGACTGAGCGGGCGTGGAGGTCTCGCCTCCACGTGCTCCGGGCACACTCTGTGCTTCCTTGAAAGCAGCGCGGTCCCCGCCCGACCCTGGCCAGGGACTACGCGAGGCCAGCCGGCTCCGGCCCGTTTAAGCAGCGAGGGTCAATTTCCTCGCAGATCCCACCCACCTCTTCCATGGGTCCCGCCCCGCGCATCCGCCTCCATCTCCCATTGGACAAGGGGAGTGGCTCGAGGCTCGCCTGTTCCTGACGATGTCCAGTGGGAGCTTGGGGGCGGTGTCCCCATGTGCCGGAGGGGAGGAGGACTGCACCTCCGGGTCCGCCCTGGTTGCGGACCCACAAGTGGGGAAGCCCACTGAAGCCTCAAGGTTAGGTCGCCAGCGGCCCTTGCCCTGGCCTGACTGATGGGGTACGCTGTCCCTTCAGCACTGAAGCTCCCTGCCCCCGCCCGGTCACCTGCGAGCGGCCAGCCCCGGGTGCAGACTTGGGGGAGCCACGCCCCGCTTCCCGTAGCTCTGCACCCCGGACGCCCCTCCAGCCCCTGCAGAAGGCCCTCATATTGTGTCCCCAAGTATTCCAAGAAAGCACTGGCTCCTTCCCACCTGCCCTCCAAGGCAAATCGTCCGCACCCCAAGATCGGGGTCCCCCGGCCCGGCGCCAGCCTTACCTGCAGCCCCCGCCGCCAGGCACAGCAGCAGTGGTAGCAGTGGCGCGGTGCAGCGCGGCGCCCGGCTCGCAGTCCTTGTCCTCATCGTGCAGACTGCGCGCTGCCTGTCCGGGTCGCCTTTGAAAGCGTGCGCGGGGAGGAGCCTGCGGTGGGGTGATTTTCAAAAGTCTTTCCCTCGCTGCCGGGGGCGGGGCCTAGGCCTGGGGAGGGAGGCTTTAGCCCCTTGGCCCCGGCTTCCCCTGGGAAGCTGCAGCCTCCAGCCCCACCCCGGTTCCGCCCCTTCCACTGCTGTTTCTGCTGCGGTGTGAAGCCCCGCGGGGGTCCCGGGGATCCTCCTCAAGGAAATCCAAACCTCGGAAGCCCCCCGCCCGGCGCCCACGCCTTGCCGTGTGTAGGGACAGGGCGCAGCTGTCCCTGTTGCTTCGTGTGTGATAGTGGTGCGGATGACTTCGTGGACAGCCAGCAGCAGCGCGTAAACCAGAAAGCGGCAGGAAAGATCGGTCCAGCCTCCAGCTGCGGGCTCCGTGTATGCGGTTCTCAATGGAAACGGCCCGCAGAGCTGCAACACCGATTGACCCTGGGAGGACTTGGCAGGACGGGGCGGCGCGCCTTCCCCGGCTCGAATCGGAGCCCGCGGCTTGGGGGCTCGACCTCGGGGCGAGGCTGAGGGGGACCAGGGCCCCGGAGTTCAGTGGGGCCGCGCTTGTTTAGTTCACAACACCACGGAGAATAAATGCAAAATCCGATATGGCGCTTGTGGAGTACTTGGGGGGACCCCGGGAAAGGGTCGGAGCCCCCGGGTTTGCAGACTCAGTTCAGCAGACGCTGTAGGCACAGTGGTAGGAAAGCCAGGAGAGGAAGGAGGCCGGAGCATTGCAGGCGCCCAGAGGAAACCTGGACGCGGCTGGGGGCCAGCCAGGCTGTGAGCAGCCTCTGCCGCCCTGCGGATGTTTAGGGGCGCAAGTTCTTGCAGGGTTATGAAGTTTCTGTTCAATTCTAGTCCTTAACCCGTGTGATTTTTAATAGGAACCAGGGGTTTGGCTTCCTTCAGAGAAATTGCAACATGAAACAAGTTGGGTTTGTGTGTTGAGCCCTCCTCTCCCCCCACCCAGGTCCCCTCTCTTGTGTCTTTCCTTTTGCTTTTGGGACTGTAAATTGAAGCCAGGACCTGGCACACACGAGGCAAGTGCTCTGCCACTGAGCTACACCCCAAGTCCCCTCTTTTCTTAAAACTTTGGGACAAGCAAGTTGCCCAGGCAGGCCTTGAACTTGGGATCCTCCTGCCTCGGCCTTTCTCGGAGCTCCTGCAGTCCACCTGGTACTAACTCTTCCTCCAGCAGCCCAGCTAGGAGGCGGAGGGGCTGCTTCGTGGGGACAGTGTGTGCCCAGGAAAGCTTCGTTGTACACAAACACGGTCCTCAGAGCTGGAGGCCAAGGTGGCCCTGACAGCGCCACACAGTTGTGCAGGCTCCCGCCTGGTCACAAGCATCTCCAGAGCCCTCTCGTCCCTGCCCCTTGAGGACAGCTGTAGCTTTCGAGTGCTGTTCCTAGGTCTCAAGGGCCTACGTGCTCTCCGTAACCAGGTCACAAGGTTGGAGGGGCTTGGGCCACACAGGTGTGCCGTGGCGCCTTTGGTGGCAGCCGTGTTTCCCTTTAGCCTCTGTGGAAGGAAGACCTGTTTGTGCCTGCATGGGGGGGGCGCTCCAGGCCCTAGGCTCTGATCCGTCTGTCCCCCTTCCCGTGCTGGGATGGATGAAATCCCGTGGGGAGGAGGGGCAAGCGCTCACCTGCGCCCACCCAGACCAGCGCCTCCAAGCCCGGAATCGGAAGTTTTTAAAGTTTCTGAGCCAAGACGGGTGTGGTGAGGCGCAGCCTTACTTCAGGGAGGCTGAAGCAGGAAGATTGCACCTTTGGGCGCAGCTTGGGCTAAATGGCCTTGTGAGACTGTGTCTCAAAATGAGAATTAAAAGGCTGGGGATGGGGACAGGGAGATGGCTCAGTAGAATAAGCACTTGCCTGGCAAGCACAAGGGCTTGAGTTCAATCCTTGGTTCCAACAACAACAACAAAAAGAAATGTTGGATTGAGTTGTAATTGAAGAAGTCACTGGAATGAACACAGGAAGTGACAGGAAGCCTGGGGACAAGGCAAGTGGGTATCTCAGGTCCAGGTCGGGCCACAGCTTGACCTTTCAGAGGTCTCTGACCTCAGCCTGCAAGTCATGACATAGGGATGCGGCACCATAGTCCAGACAGCAAAGAGGGTGGTGGCTTCGAGGAGGGCGGGTCTCCGCACCAATGGGGTCCTCCTTGTGACTTCTACTTTCTGGGTCTCCTCATGTTTCTCCCTCATCCAGGAAACCTCCCAGGAGCAGGAGTGGTGGAGCACACCTGCAGTCCCAGCACTTGGAGGCTGAGGCGGGAGGATCTTTGCAAGTTTGTGACCAGCCTGTGCTACAAAGTGAGCTCAAGGCCAGCCTGACCTGCATAGGAAACTCTGTCTCAAAAAGACAAAAAAGCCCCAAACCCTTCCAGGGACCAGGGACACAACAGTGACCAGGATGAAGTTCTAGGGTGTCTGGGAGGACAGGTGTTCACACCCTGGGGCTGGGAATGAAGACGGGAAGGGATTTTTTTTTTTTTGGGTGCTGTAAATCCCCGGAACTGGGGATTGAACTCAGACCCTTGCGCTTGCCAGGGAAGCACTTTTTCTTTTCTTTCTTTCTTTCTTTTTCTTTTTTCTTTCTTTTTTCTTTTTGGTGGAACCGGGGTTTTGAACTCAGGCCCTTGTGTTTGCCAGGCAAGCGCTTATTCTACTGAGCCATCTCCCCGGCCCCAAGGGAAGCACTTATTCTACCCGGCCCCCACGAAGGGATTTTGGATGACCAGGCTCGTGGTGTGTGAAGGTGACAGGGGTTGAAGGAGCCATTATCCCTTTATTATTTTTGATACTCTTGAATATTCTATTCTGTTTTATTGGGACGGGGTCTCCCCGCAGGGCCCAGGCTGAGCTCAGGTCACGGTGGTCCTCTTCCTCAGCCTCCCCAGTGCTGGCATCATCCGTGGGCCACCATGCTCAGCCCCTTCCTGTGTGTTTAGACAGGTTCGGCTATAGCCCAGCTTGCCCTTGAACTTCCTGTACCCTGTTATCATAGTAGCTGGCCTCAAACTTGTGTCCTTCCTGCCTCAGCCTCCTAAGTGCCAGGATTACAGGTGTGGGCTGCCATGGTGTGTGTGTGTGTGTGTGTGTGTGTGTGTGTGTACGCGTGTGCTGCTTCAATAAAGTCAAAACAAAACAAACTCCACAGTGCCTGGCCAGAGGCGCTTTCCTCTTTAGATGTGGCTCCTGTCTTGTGGGAAGCAAGGGTTTCTTTTCTCACATGTTTGCTAGCTCCATGGCTGAGACCCGTATCGCAAGAAAAGACACATTGACAAGAGAAAATTACTGAGTTTTTAAGGCAGGGCCTGCGACCTGGCCCGGCTGACCCTGCGTGCCTGGGCTCCCCGGCCCTCCGGCCTCAGCCTCCCCGGGCTCTGGGCTCCGCTCAGGCCTCTTCCCTGGCATCCTGGCATGCGTGAGGCCCCCCGGGCATGGCCAGCGGTAGGCCCGGTGACTCAGAATAAGCGGGAAGGAGCGAGGGAGCCTGTTTGTCCCTGTTTTTCTTGTGTCCTCGGAGATAAGGGCTTTTTCTCCCCGGGGGCAGGGAGGGTTGCCCTGTAGCTCTGTGCCCGCAGCGTGAGTCCACCCAGCTCCACTCTTGCACAGTGCGTGGGGTGTCCCCTGGCTGCTTCCGGGGCACAGTGGTGCACACCTGCCATCCCAGCATCAGGAGGCTGAGGCAGGAGGATGGCTGCGAGTTTGGGATACAAAGTAACAGCAAAAAAGGCCTCTGAGATTGGGTTGCTGAGAAGGTGCAGCAGAAGGAGGGGGCAAGAAAGAGCGACTGGGGGTTCCGGGGAGGTAATGCGGTTGGAAGGGCTGTGGAAGAGCGAGGCCTGTGGGCGTGGAGCGGAGAGAAAAGGGGAGGCCACCAAGCAGGGACAGCAGCAGGACTCTGGCATCCACGTGGACGGAGGCAGAGCCACGGAAGGTTCTCGAGCGGAGGAGGAGGAGGGCTGTCTCCTGCTGTGTTGCCCCAAAGAGAGCCAACAGGGACTGGAGTCAGGGGTGGTGACCTTGGGGAGGTGACTGTGCCGGCCCTGAGCGAGCCTGGGGTCTATGGCTGTGTGTCCAGGTGGGTGCGGAGGCCCAAGGCAAGTGGTGACAGCTGGAGACCCCATGCCTCCCGGATGGGCCGCCGTGACTTTTCGCGTTTCCTGAGGTTGGGGTGCGCTGCTGAGGGCGCAGAGGGAGGGTTGGTTTTTTTTTTAGTTTTTCAAGTCAGAGTCTCTCTGTGTTGCCCAGGCTGGCCTCAAACTGCAGACGATCCTCCTGCCTCAGCCTCCTGAAAGCCCGGATGGCAGGTGTGTGCCTCTGCGCCAGCTCTTGGGGCTGGAGTTGCCAGAAGGGTTGGAGGCTGTGGCAGGAGGCCCCACAAGCGAATGTGTGGGGTGACCTTTCCTGCCGCCTGCACCTCGCAGCTGACAGGAGCTGCTGTGTCTGAGCGAGTCGGAGTGTGCTTTCTGAGGGGCTGTGAGGCTGCCCGCTGGTGGCTGCAGGCAGGACCCACCAGGGACTTTTAATGGGCACCTTTTACCTTGCTCTGTGCCGTGTTATCTTGTCATCAGAGCTGTACCAGGAAGAGGCAGAAAGAAGACCCAACACCAGCATGCGCAAAGAAGTGGGTCTGGGGACAAGCCAAAGGGAGGGTCCACTTTAAACTGGTGGGAAAAAGAAAAGCCAGGTGTGGTGGTGCACCCACGACCCCAGCGCTCAGGAGGCTGAGGCAGGACGGTTGCTGAGAGTTTGAGGTCAGCCTGGGTGACACAGAGACCCTGTCTCAAAAACAAACTTGGGAGTGGAGAAAAGTAGATCAGACACATAGAGAAGCCTATGTCCTCGAGAGCCGTGGCCCAGGGCCGGTGGGCAGGTCACAGAGGCGGGCGCCTGCTGCAGGCTCTGCTCCCCAGAGGAGCCCAGAGCTGTGGCGCAGTGGGATGGGCTGTGTGGCAACCCGAGGGCCGGGCGGGGCTCAGTGCCAGGCAGAGTGTCCTGGGGCAGCCCTGACGCCACACAGCAGCTCGAGGTCCTGGGGCTGTGCTGTGCTGTCACATCCGCCTTCATTTTGTCATAGTGAAAGGAAAAGGAGCACTTGGGAGGCTGAGACAAGAGGAGCCCAAGTTCAGTGCCGAGGAGCAAAAAAAGAAAAGGGGTGGGGGAAGGCTCAGTGCTTGAGTCGGAACCCAGGACAGGAGGAAGGGCGGGAGACAGTAGCTTTGGTCAAGCTCTGCAGAGTCCTCCAAGCCATCTGGTGACCTTGGCTGGGACCCTGATGCACAGCCGCCTGCGTCAGCTGTGACGCCCACCTGGTGTCAAGGGCTCTGGCTGCTGACCTTATCTTTTCCAAGAAGAAGCCCATCAGAACCTGGTGGCCTCAGGTCTGGGAGGAGAGATCACCCCGCTGGGCCACAGCTTTGTCCTTTGCAGTCTTCATAAGATAAAAATTATGGACCCGCTCCTGTGTTTTAATCCGGGGCAAATACACATGACTCAGCGCTGTGGCCACAGCTGGGCGCAAGGCAGCGGCAGCACGGGGCCAGACAGCTGTCCCCGCGGGAACCCTGCTGCTCCTGTCCTCTCTGGTCCTGGCCCTGCCGCCCTGCCCAGCCAGCCCTGTGCTCTGACAGCACCTGGGGCCTCCCAGGAGTGGGGTCCCGGAGCGCAGAGCTAGCTCCTGCCAC
The DNA here is from genome assembly GCA_002564285.1 of Tympanoctomys barrerae. NCBI lineage: Eukaryota > Metazoa > Chordata > Mammalia > Rodentia > Octodontidae > Tympanoctomys > Tympanoctomys barrerae. The sequence continues at coordinate 165 of NDGN011403219.1, read as the reverse complement.
GGCAAGGCTCACAGTGGCCTTATTTTTCAGAGCTGAGCAACATCCCGCGCGCTGTGCCCGTCCACCCAACCGTGATAAAGCTACCGTGACCACAGGTGTCCAGCGGCTCTCGAGATGTGGTGCTCAGGGCTTCTAAGGACATTACCTCACACAGGACTGCTGGAT
>NDGN011403203.1:0-10954 GCA_002564285.1 Tympanoctomys barrerae | reverse complement strand
CCTATTAATCAGTTTTGAAACTGTCTGATTGCTATTTGTTTCTCAATAAAATAAAAAAATTAAATTAAAATAAAGTGAACATAATCAGATTCTTCTGTGATAAAAGAACACTATTAACAAAGAAAGACTCATCAACCTAGAGCAGATAAATAGGTACAATCAGTTCATCTGTACTAAAATAACTAGTGTTGGCCAAGAAGGTCTTGGCAATGACATCTAGAAAAAAAGTTTTTAAAAAATCAAGTATGACTCAAAACTACCCTCAACATAGATTAGTAGACTTGTGACCAAATATCCAAACAAAAAAGACAGAGCGTAAAGAATTTTATTCTCAATATTCTTATATCACAAGTCACAAAAAAATAAAAGAATAAATTTGAGAAGAGAAAGAAGAAATAGTTTAAACTGCATTTGAGCATTAACTGTGGCCAGGAGTTGTAGGAAGAGATAAGAATAGAACAATTTCCTAACTGTAATTACAGAAAAACTTAACAAACATCCAACCACAGACCTATTATATGGGAACTGCTAAAGCTATGTGATAAGCTAAGTTTAATGAACTATTTTGAATAAAAGTTCTTATTTTGAGATAACTACAAAGTAATATGTGGTTAGTTGTAAGACAAAACAGAAATCTTATATGTACTTTACCTAATGATTGCATCTTGCAAAACAATATACAGCACAGATTTTCAGAACAGACTCGTAGGAGATTAACAATAATAAAGACATTGTGTATTGTCATACTCACAGTAGTTGATCAAATTATGAGATTTAGGCATGAAACATTGTTCTGAACATTTCTAGAACAAAGTATTCCCCTCAATGAACCAAGAAAAACCAGCTGTATAACTATCATAACTGTTTTGTGCATACTGTATTTGTTATTTCTTATTTTTTGTGTCAGAAAATACATTAGAAACCATCCATGGTCTATTGAGCATTAAGTCTACATGTTTTTCTGAATAAAAAATTAGAAGGCTTAGATTCACAAAGACATGCTCTAGCTAATATGTGGAAGCTGAAAAAGTTACATGAAAGTAGAAGGGACATACTTATTGGACAAGAGAAAGGAAATAAGGCAGAGGGGCTGGGGCAGGTGGGAGGGGACTAGCAAGGGTGGATACGATCACAATGTGTACACTGAAGCCCATCACTTTGTAAAATTAATACGCACTAATAACATATATTTTAAATTAAAAAAGAAGCTGAGCTACAGTACAATATTTCAAACTGAATATTAACACTGATACAGTCCACCAAGAATCTTATTTCCCCAGTCACACTCATCCACATGCACGAATACTGTGTGCATGTAATACTGTGCGTTAATTTTATGGAATTTCACATTTGTGAGTTTGAGAACCCAGCACCACAGGCAGGCTGCCGACCAGTTCCCGTACAGGGAGGTCGCCTGTGTTGTCCTGTACAGTCCCACCTGCTCCCCTAGTTTTCCTTCCCCTTACTCCATGGCAACAACTGACCTATGTTCCTTTATTATTTGTGCATATAAAAATGTTATATAAATGAAACCATACAATGTTTAACATTCTGAGAGTGTCTTTTGTATTCTCAGCAAAATTCAGCAGAGATTCACCTAAGTTTTGCATTTATCAATAGCTCTATCACTTTTTTTGTTCTGAGCAGTATTCTCTGACATAAATGTGTCTCTGGTTTACGTGTTTACCCACCAAAAGCCACCGTGTTGGTTTTAGTTCTTACATATTATGCACAAAGTTACTATGAAGGTTCCTGTATAGGTTTTTGAATGAATATAAATTCTTATGTCACTGGGATAATACCAAGTACAACTGCGAGATCTATCTGGTAACTGCATACATATATGCGCACATTTATTCATATTAATAAGAACATAAATTAACATAAATTATTTGAAGATCAAGTAAAGAGGTATAATAAGAATTCTACATATATACCTAGCCTTTAAATCACCAAGCCCATTAAGGTAATAATTAGAAATACAGTCATGTTTTTATGTTAAAAGCTATTTATCAGAATTATGTACAGGAAACAATGGAAATGTTATCTATTCCATCAACAAGAACATCATTGATAAATTGTTTTACATTCTTATGATAAAAATATAGAGCTACAAAATATTTTCAAGTTGTTTTTACTGGCCTGAAAAAAGGCTCAAATCATTACTTTTAAAAATTCATTAACCTAAAGTAGCATAATCCCAACAATATTTTAAAATGTTTGTTAGAATGTATATTAAAGTGAAGGAACTACAATAGCTTTATGATAAAATTCTCTTGTCTACGAGATTAAGGACATATATAACATTCTATTTCATTTGCTTTCCTTGTAGTTAGTATGGGATTTTCGTTACAAAACAATAATGAGAATTATGCATGCAATTTTCAGATCCCATCTAAAAACTGCCCTAAACAATACTTCATGCCTTTTAATCTCCTTAATAGGCTAAAATGACAAAAAGCCATGAAGCCATATATCAACCTGGACCCTCAGCACCTATGGAGGAGTCTCATCTTCCCAATTTGGAACATTTGCTAGTAACTGTCTCCTGAGAAAGATTTCAACATGCTTCCCACAAGACATATTAGTCATATATGTAATAGCAATACAGATGAATCTAGCTAATACAGTGACTCTGAGGGAGGAGGACCACACCTAAAGCACGGGCTGATGCATCAGTTTGACATCAGTTATCTGACTGTGCCTTGATTGTCCAGGAAAACTGGAATTTCTTCCAGGGCTCCACTGCTAAGAGGCAGGCATAAATGTCTAGCACCTACATGAAATTAGTTAAAGGAAGGAAGTTAAAGGAATGAATGGAAGGAGAACAGAGGAGTGGAAAGAATAAAAGAGCTGAGGCACTTGAAAGAGGGAAGCAAGCACTCGAGGAAAGTGAAACATTTCAATCTAAGCATTTTTACCCAAAGCTGACCTCAATACATATATACTAAAGATAAATGCATGTTTTAGGTTGTCACTATGGCTACACTCATTGCAGGCAAGTAGAAATTAAGCTAAAATAAAAGCAAATCTTTGATAATCCATGTGGAAAAATATAAGTTATCTGAGAGTCACAGAACCTGTTTGACACAATTTTAACATTTCTAAGCCTGTCTCCAAGCACTAACCATCAGTAATAAAATTAATTTGTATTGCAGGTTCTCCTGCTTCCCCTCTCCCTCTGAAGAGAAGGTATTACTTAGTGAAGAAATCAAAGTTCAAGATTTAGATCATCTTCAGATTTGATAATCATTCTTTAAATGACCAAACATTAGTTTTGCATATAAATTACAATTTGAAAATTTGACCAAGGCTAGAAAAGCTTGAGAGTTTCACAAAACAACCTAAGTTGTATGTGCAACATACAACGTGGTATCATCAAGAAAAGTTTATTTTTGTATAGACACAAATTATACTTTGGAAAAAATAGTATGAGAATTAATAAATAAAGCAAATTATTGAAAGATATTTATAAACACATAAAAATTAGCTTGAGAATTCAGTTTTCTCAAAATTCGAGGATCAACCAGATAATCATTTAGTTTACGTTTTAGATGACAAAATAATGAACTATCCTAATATTTTTGATACTCCAGCAATCACATCTAGTTAGTTGTTATAATTACCAAGTTTATTTACGGTATACGAAAGAAGTGGCTCTTTATTGTTAAGCACTGGTAACAATAGAAATTCAAAACTTCAGGAAATGGGGCTCCATAATCTCTTGCCTAATTCTTTATTCCTCCAGCATTCCTTTATTCCTTGTTTCTTTATTTCTCCTACCACAAGAAAATAAAGATGAATTCAAGTCATCTTTGAAGTCCCTTGAACTCCTTCAATATACTAGAGCTTAGAGCTTATAACCCACAATAATACTCTGTGATGGGCCCAAAAGCTAGATCCCAAATTCTTGTGTATGGCCAAAACAAAGGCTTCCAAGCACACACTTAACACTGAAAACAAACAGAACATCTATTATTGCCTTAGTTATGTTGTAAATAGGCTTCAGTTATTGTGTCTGTGGTTAAGTTAGAAATATTTCAAAAATACTAATAGTTACACCATGTCCACTAAGTGCAGATGTAGTAACAAGAATAAAGGTTTTAATGAAATGTTAAATAATTATGGGATTTAAAATGTCAATAACATTTTAAAAATAAAGTATCTGAGAAAACTAAGGTTGTTGCTTGAACCCTTGGAATTGTAAAAAGTATTTTGATTTTTTGTAATTATTTTATTTATTTATTTATTTATTTATTGGTACAGGGTCTTGCTACACAGCTCAGACTCACAGTGATCCTCCTGTCCTAGCCTCCACTGTGCTAGGATTATGGGCATGCGCCACCCCACCAGTTTCAGCATGATGCACCAGGTATTCCAGGGCTGGCATAGCATGCAGTACCAAGGATTGAACCCAGGTGATTGCCCTTGCCAGGCAGGTGTTTAGACCACCAAGCTTATCTCACTGTCCCCATAAAAACCATTTTAAGGGACAAATGAAATTTAAAGTTCAGCTCTCATACATAAGGAGCCTGTAAATCTTCACTTTTGTCCCTTCAAGAAAAAAGAGAAACTGAAGAATCAGTAACTTTCCTTAGATAAAACAATGAATTTGCAATATTTCTTGTTAAAAACTTTTTATGCCAGCCCCGCTCCCAGGGCACATGACACAGCAATTGAGACTGGGTGTAGTGGTGCCCGCCTGTAATCTCAGCACTTGGAAGGATGAAAGCAAGAGGCTCATTATGAGTCTAATCTGCGTAGTGAAACCCTGTAGACCCTGTACTAAATACATAAAAAATTAAAACTTCAGCATATAATTCTATATCCAGCAATCTTGCAAAAGTAAAGGAAAAATAAAAACCTTCTCAAGTGAGCAAAACTGAGGAATATCACTGTTCGCATACTTTCAAGGCAGAAAACAATTTAAGAATTCTTATGGAAAAAGAAAACAATATAAGTCCAAAACTGGAACCCATGCAAACAAAAGAAAAGGCTGGGAAAAGAATAATAATAAAATAAAATATTTTCTTATGTTTAATACATAACTCTTCAACATAATAATAGCAGTGTGTTGTGACTGTAGTCTGTGGATTATAGCATATGGATAAGGAAAGTGAGTGACAGCTATGCTGTAGCAGGCAGGGACAAAGAAACTGGGTGTGCTCTGTTATCAGGTATTTTGGCCACCTGAAAAAAAAAAAAAACAGGTGTTTGCAGTTCCTTGGGAAATCTGGGGCAACCACTAAAAGAAAGTCAGAATATGCAAGAAAAATGATTTATGTCATTGGCAATTATTACCAAGACATGAATAAACTCTTGAAGATATAACGAAATCTTGCATATTTGCAATGGTAATCCTAGGCAAGATAAAAATTATATTCAGAGGTTAGGGGTATAGATAATGGTAGACCAAATGGAAGGCCCTGGATTTCATCCAAAGAAGCAAAACATTAAAAAAAAGAAAAAGTCTATTCCAAACTATAAAGGAATAGTGACTGCCTTTCTGGGGATTCAGCAGCCACAGAAGGTTCTATAGTTATGGGAAATTATAAACAAAACCGACGCTCATTTCAACACACTTTCAATGTAGATGGATCAGGCAAAGAAGAAGAAAAAGTACTGTACCTGATTTGGAGAGCTTCTACAATTCATATAGGTTAAATCCCATACAGGATTACTAGAAATACATGTGGTCACTCCAAGCTAAAATCACTTTAGCTACTATGGACTGAGAAACAAGTAAAAAGCAGACTTCTGGGACCTAAGGTGAAACAGAGGAGCTGCTACGTACATGTATCATTTTTGCTTTCTTCTTTTTTTTCTTTCTTTTTTTATATTAACTTTATTGAGAAAAAGTAACAAAGAAACAGTTTCAAAACAGGTTAGTAGGACAGTTACAATAATTAATGCATTGCATATTGTTGTCTTCATAGTAGTTATTCAGAGTACAAGATGCAGACATGATATCTTGTCTAAACACTATTAGCTCAAAACTTTTTCATTGAATTTTAAGAGAAAGTAGCTGTATATCTATGCTATTTTGTATATACAGATATATATTTTTCCACTACAAAATGGACCTCATTTATAGCCCCCTTTTTTGTTCACTTTTGTCAGAGATGGGTATCCATTGCCATTCAAATATTGTAGGTGTATGAATTCAACAAAGCAATCCCATGTAGTCCAGTAGTCCATAATAGTAGTGGGTTATCTGCATGACTAGAGATGTCAGAAATTGTTGACTTGAGCTTTTTACAACACAGCATATTAATATGGATTTACTTTTTATACCTAATTTAATGCTTTTCTGCTGGATGGTTAAGACCAAGATAAATCAAGACCTATATACCAAAAAATGTAACTTTTGTATTTGACAAGGTCAGTCACATCCCCTCAGGATTTACCCTGAAATCCTGTATCGCAGTTTGTAGATCTTTTGTCAGTGTCAACCATGTGGATGAGTCACGGCCATTGCTTGACCAGTTTGCTCTCTGTTAGAGCCTGAGTGAATGTTTTCTCTGTTTTAGGGCAATAATATCATTAAGCTTCTCTTCTGGAGGGTTAACAACTTAAGTTTTCAGACCAAAAAAAAAAAAAACTAGGGAAAAAGAAAGGCTACAAGGATAGCCAACATTTTGGCCCTATCCCTTCAAAGTCAGTGAGGACTGAGGACATAAGGGAACCTGTACTTTAACATCCTGTAGCTCATTGGCTCAAATTTTCTGATCAAGGAGATTATGGGGCCACAGAGGAAAGTGTCAACATTGTAGAGTGTGCCTCAGGAGAGTCACCTGGAGAGAAAACATTCTCTAATGTACCATTTTTCAATCACAGTGTTGCCACTCTCACTGTAGAAATGAATACACAAAGGAATGTAGGTTCACATGAGAATAAGGCTCACAAAGCACAAAATCAAAATGCACTAATATCAGCACAGTAATTTGTAACTCGTTATGAAGACAGCTTTCCCAACCGTGGCCACAAAAATTATTCCTATAATGAAAGCTGAAAAGACAAAAGATTTATTTGACAAGTTAGTCACAGAATAACTTGCTTTTTGATTAAATATTAAATTTAGACTGTTTTGCAAATCATAAATGACAGCAGCTGTTACATTAATCCTGTTTATTATCAGTTTTAGTTGCATAAAGAGAAAAAGAGTTTTTAGCAAAAACTAAAAATATGACTGCAAAACAATCAGTCTACATATGTAAAATATGTTTCATGATTGGCTGACTTTCTCATGTTCCTCATTGGTAAAATAGAGGTGATGATATCTAACTCTTTCAATTGTTGTGATTATAATTGTGGGTAATCAATCAAAGTGGCTAGTCCTGGGTCAACTACAGGCTCTCAAACTTCAGTTCCTATTTCAAAAGAGAATTTACCTAACCTAGATAAGCCATATTTTAACTGGAATGAAATATAAATTTCAAGCTAATATGTATGTACATTTATGTGTATTTTGCATGTAAGTATGGCACATTAAACTTTACATCAAAAAAGAAAAGATAAGTAACAAGTTAGTGTAGCTGACTTCTGCCGTGTTTTTGTTTACTGTTAAGTAAGCAGAGCTGTTGGTTCAGCCCAGATACCTCCTGATTACAGATATCATCACAGGAAAACCTAAGCTGAGTTTATTCTTTCATATGAACAGCAACTTATATAAAATGTATAAATTAGAGCTGGGCATGGTGGCACGCCCCTGTAATCCCAGCACTCAGGAGGCTTCAGTGGAAGGATCACCACCAGTTCAAGGCCAGACGGAATTACAACACAAGACCCTGTCTTGAAATAAATAAATAAATGTTTATAAGTCTTTGCTGAATTAAAACACTGATGACAGAACAATCACATAATGGTCAAGCCAGAAATTGCAGAACTGAACATCAATCCTTTCTGCTCTGATTTTAAAAGACTGAATAAGGAATTACTGCTTAATAAAAGTATAGCCAGAAGAACTAACCAGTAATTCAAGATGCAGAACAAAATAACATACTGACTTTGCCTTCATCACATATCTAAGTGAGGACAATAAATAAATTGGTCCAGATAATAAATAGTGCTATGCATATAACAGAGTACCAAGTCTAGGCCACTTTTGACTCGGTAGCTCTAGAAGACTTCTCTACTCTGAGCTGACATTTAAGCAGAAATCTGAACACTAAGAAACAGACAGTTCATATAAAGGGGTAGGAAAGATCATTCCAGTCAAAACAAGCGCACATTCAAAGGCCCCTCAGCAACTGGAGGGAATCTTAAGAGGAGATGCAAGGATATAGCTGACTGAGGCAGTGCTAGGACAGCAGCAGCGCCCGATCCCAGGAAGTAGGCACTATAGGCACACGACCCTGTCTGGCTGTTCAGCACACATCTCACGATGCTATGACTGTTATTTATCTCTTTGTAAATGTACCCACAATGTGTTCAAACTATAATTAATCAATGCATACAAAAATGTATTTGATGGCTAAGATCTTTCTTTCATATGATTTCTAAAACCAAAGTTACTTTTCAATTGAGGCACCTACTGCTAAGTATAAGTGAAGCTATTTATGGAACTGCAATGCATTAAAATCCCTACTTAAATTGACTAAACTATAAAATAGGTATCTGTTATATTTGTCAGCGGCTGTTCTCAAATCTTTTCCTGTGCTTCTTTTTCCTATGAATTACTGTAAAACGGCATTTCCTTCCTATGCCTTCGAGCATCTGGCTTTCCAAACATATCTAAGCATTGTTTTTAATTACCCCCTTAAATTTGAATTAGAAGACCCTTTCATTGGGTCAGTAAGTAGTGTAGTGACCACATTCCTCAGAGTCATTGCAAGCTATACCCTGTTACTTCTTAGGATATCATTCTCTGCTACCAAGAGCCATTGCTTCATAGCGTATACCCTGCTCTTCAGCACCATTTATTCATCTGACTTCTCTTCACATTTCTTCTTGTTGTTTGACAAGAACTGCCTTTGAGTGACACAAGAAGTTAAAGTAGTTTTCAATATACTTGGAGACTTTATGTATAATTACTAGCTAACTTCCTTAAGTTACAAGAGAGGGTCACCAGGCAGTGGCATTAATCATTTCCAGTCTTCCACTCTATAGCTGCCTTCATAGCTCTCAAAAAGAAATCAACAACCATCAGTAGTATTTTTGTCTAGAGTTGGAAAAAGGTCCCTAACAAATATAGGTGCTCCTAAGTCCTTCTATAATTCTGTGAATGAGTTTCCAAAATCAGGGCTTCAGAGGGCTAAGAAATTTTTATCTTTTGCAAAATAAAGAAAAAAGTTAAGGTGCCGATGTAAGAACTACATTATCCACAGTTTTATAGCTTTCAGAGTTTGGCTTCCAGAGCATCCTTAGTAAATGTTGATTGCATTGAGGGCCTGGCAGGGAAGTCCTTTCATAGGACTTCTTGTTCTTCAGTGACTCAAACAAAAGGCTGGTGACAGCCTTAGGGAGACAGCTTTGGTGCACATTGTGGCTAATCACTCATACACCTCCATTGGTGGCCATTCCCAGACCATGTCGGGTTGGCCTTTACTCTCTACAGCTCCTGAAAATTGCCTGCTTGCTGCACCTGTTACCATGGGCTGTTTAATTTGTCTGCACAGCAGCTTTCTATGTGGCCGAGGGCATCCTTATGCTAAACTATGCCACATGTTAAGGGTCATTTCCCTCAGCTAAGTACCAACACATTCTACTCAGGCAAATGTGTCCCTTACACTTAAAGTCCTTTGGGCAATTTTTCACCTCTTTGGTTCTGTGAGACCAATAAAGCATTTTTCTTGACTAGAAAAATATTAGCAACCCAATGACTACTGCATCAATTTAATCCTTTTTATTTATTAAAAAAGCCAAAGAGTGTTTCTCCAATTGGAAAACTAGGTAAAATCAAGCTGAAAAGGGATAAATGTTGAAGAGCCCATGGGCCAGGTACAAGTAAGAGAACAGGGAGGGGTTAAAGGCACAGCCCACTCATTCATTCATGTTTCCATTTAGTAGCACTTATTAATTTCTTTCTCTTTCCCACAGCTACATTAAGGTATAATTATAAGTACAAATGTATATAATTATGATATTTAATATGAGGTTTCGATATATGTGTACATATGAAATGAAATTACACTAACATATCCATCATTCACATACTTATTATTTGTGGTGAGACTATTTCTGATTTACTCTCTTAGCAATTTTCAAGTATATAATATATGCTTATTAATTATAGTTGTCATGCTGTAAAATCAATCCTCAGAACATATACATCCCAACTGTAATTTTGTACTTACTGAATATTTATAACGGGTTTGATGCTTGGTTTTCTACTGGCTAAGAAGAGGATCATTTTATTGCTTAGTAAAGAGGGAAAAAGTGTATATGCTACATTTTAATATATTGTAGATTACAAAATGTATTATACAATAATGCCTATACTCTGACCAGAAAACTCAAGGAGCTATAGCTCAATAGACTGCATGCTTACTGTGCATGAGGTCTTGGGCTCAATCCCCAACACCACCTCACTCATATCTAAGAAACAAATATAAAGAGAGCCATCAACTGACAGCTGATTGAGGGGCATTGCTACATAAAACTTCCATGAGGCCATTGTTTTCAACTGAACCCCTGCAGTAAGCCTCAAAAGACAAAGCCAAAATCGAGTTACCCTGTTAAGTGAACAGAATCAAACTGAAACATGCAGGGAACAGACAAAACCAAACCATGCAGTTCTTCCCAAAAGCTGTAGATTCATAGGAATATGTCAGTCACTCTGAGCCTGTAGGTGAAGGTGGTTCCATTTACTTTAATCCTTACAAAAATAAAAACCAAGATTAACCAATCCGTATTTGAGCTTGTCATTGTTTCTTTGTTCTCATCTTTTTTCCCATAATTTTATTGAGAAACAAATAGAAATGAGACGGTTTCAAATCAAATTGGTAGGACAGTT
>NDGN011403187.1:0-15575 GCA_002564285.1 Tympanoctomys barrerae | reverse complement strand
TCTGAGGCTTCTGGAAAGGAGTCTCTGAGTGGAGACGGCAGCAAGCCCGTGAGCGCTGACCCGGTGGGACCCAGCCCTCGCTCAGGGAGAGGCATCAGCCTAGACACCTCGGGCTGGGAAGTGAGCCTGCTTCCCAAGCCCTGTGCACTCTCTTCTAGGAAGCATGCAGGCTACCCAGAAACTACACTCTTCTTCATTTACAACAGAAGGGAGCTGCGGGGCCTTGGTGGCGTTTTGGGCTTCAATGGATAGGCAGTTTCACTGGTGTCTCAGGCAGAACAGTGGTCCACAGCCTAATCTCCAGAACCTGCGACCACAGGATGTGAATATGCACGGGGAACAATGCTGGCAACAGAACGAAGGCTGCTGCTGAGCTGACTTTAAGAGGGGGAGTCTCCGCGTCCACATGTACCCCACGTAACTGCAGGGACATTGCATGGTGGAAGGTGGTGAAGGTCGCAGGAGCAGGTCAGAGCAGTGTGACGTGAGAAGAGCCTGACCTGCTGTTGCTGGCTCTGAAGGACAGCACCATGAGCCAAGGAATCCGGACAGTCTCCAGGACAAGGAAGGAGGAACAACAATCTCTTCTATCCTCTAGAAGGATCTGGCCCCACTGTCACCCCAAATTCAGTACAAGAGAACCAGTTAGACTTCTGAAGAACTGTAATTAATGTGCGTTTTACTCCCTAAGTCTATGTTAATTTGTTACAGCAGGGACAGAAAAAAACTACAAATTAACAGTGAGAAAGGAGGAGGTAACTGAGGACAGAGCCTGGGGAGGGAGACTTGTGAGGGTCCTTGCTAAAGGACAGCTGTCCCTGGAGACAACCTGCCCCCGCATGAGGACTCTGGTTCCCAAGGCCAGTGACTGAGATAGGGCGAAGCTGGGCCAAGTGGCACAAACACAACCACTGCCTCCTTCCTGTTGATTCACTCTTGGGACCTTAGACAATGTGTTTGGAAACAGAGGTGCTGCAATGCTCGCGTCACTGGCCCAGACGTGACCTCCACCCCAGGTAGTTCAACAGCGCACAGCTGACTGGGATCCACCTCAGCTCTGGCTGGTTACAGCTGGAGCAGCTGGAGCCCAACCACAGGTGTGGAATGCCTGAGCTGAGCATGTGAACATGCTGTCCCAGCTCTGAGGACATGGAAAGCCTCAGGCAATCCAAGCAAGCAGGTTGCTAGGCAGAGGGCTGTCACATGACAGCAACCTGCTGCGTGCATAAATAGACGCGCTGCAGTCGATGAGCGGTCCTTTTCTCCCATCAGGAGAGGAGGGTCCACCTGACCTCAGCGTTCTCTGTTCTGATCCTGGTCTTTATTTCTTCATCCTCTGCCATCCTTCACCCTGAGAATTTCGAGAGCTGCGCTGGATGCGGCAGAGTCCTGCTGTCTGGTTGGTTATGGCAGACTTGAGAGTTCTGCTTTCCAGAAAGGATCTCAACAGCAAAGGGGTAGTGGTTATGAGCAGCCTGTGGAGGTGGCTGGAGGATTTCAGTGTCGTGGTGCAGAGTCCTTCCACCACATGCCAGCTGGGTGTACTTTGCAAATCACCCAATTCTGCTGGGCACCTATTCTAGAAATGAGAATAGTGCCGCATTGCTTTACACACACTATCCCGGAAGCTGAGGAATGAGGACTCCAAGAGCTTCAGAGCCTTCCGTGGAGCTCGGGAGACACAGGCTGTGTGCTGGACACTATCTTAAGTCAGTGACTCATCAGGCATCAAGTAACAGAGCTAAGAAAAGCCTCCTTCTAAGCTCATCTCCCCTCAATGCAGACAAGTAGGTACTTAAGGTTTCTAGAAGTATCCAAGACCCTTAGTAGCTTCACAAATCGGCTCCCCATTTAATCTGTCAGTCCCTGAGGATCTTTAGCCACATATAAGCGAGTGGTCTTTGGGCCCAGAGCAATGAGCTCTTTTGGGAGGTGTGATCAGGAAAGGAGAGGGCAACCCACAACTCTATTCACCACCTTCCTTAGTCCTGTGTGCCCTCTCATGGCAAAGGCTCCACTGCTGCTCCACAGACAGCAGAGGCTGGCTGGAAAGAGGGGAAAGAGCCGATCCCTTCGCCCTCTCCTAAAACCCCTAGAGGACAGCTTGTTGCAGCCACATCCAGCTGCCTCTCATCTCAGAGCCAGCAGGAAGGCAGGCTGCTACTGAAGCTCTATCTGAAAGTGTCTGAGATGGGCCCCCATGCACAAATCACCTGTTTTAAGCATCTGAGTGAGGAGGGACCTTGTATCCTTGGTGATTGGTACTTTCAGACGCCAGGTTGGGAGGGGTAGCAAGTCAGTAGTCAGGAGAAAGCAAAGTATGCTGACTTCAGAGTATGCTCAGAAATTCTGCCCGTGTGAGCACCGCTCTGCCAGTGAAATGGCCCAGCAACAGGACCAACACAGACACGCGACAGGAAGGGGGGCGGGACTCCCATCTCCCCAGCATCTCTCCAGCATGGTGGGTGAGCTCTATGTGAAGCCTGGAGGAATGAGGTGGCCTCGCGGCCCAGCAAGTAGACCTGCCAGTCATCTCCAGGACAAAGGGCAAACGTTCAGCCCCCTCCAAGGCCAGAGTGTTTCCTGGCTGCTGTTTCCTTCTCTGAAACAAGGTGAGCGCTCTGGCAGTGAAGCAGGTATACGCCACCCAGAGGGTCACATCCAGGCCCCAGGAACAGCCACCCCCATGTCCGTGGCACCCCCATGTCCGTGGCACGTTACCATATTCGCCGAAGCGCAGGGATTCCCACTGCTGCCACTCCACCAGGACGCTGACCGCGCGCACGCCTATATAGATGAGCAGCATGCCCACGGTGGCATCCAGGAGAAAGTTGATGAGGTACCTACGAGGAAAGGGGGCAAGCATCACTAGCTATCCCTCAGCGTGGGGCTAGTCAAGGTTAGAGGTCAAGACTGATGGAGACGCAGCCTGAGAAGCCAGCTGGCCAGCAGGTTGTCTGGCCCTGTTCTAGGGCCTTTAAACGAGCCCACGCAAGAGGCCGCAGAGGTCGTGGCTCTCACTTCCCAACAAGGTGTGACTCCTCAGCAAGCTGAGGTGGGTGAGTAGGAGAGGGACAAAGAAACTTTAAAAACCGCAGGTGTTCCTGCCAGGCTGAGGTTCCACAGAAGACAGTACCTGGAAACAGCCGAGGAAATCAACAGCAAAAGAAAACTTAGCTGACCAGAAAAGAATCGGTTCAGTAATTATGTTTACTCCCTGATGGTCCAGCCACATAACTAGTAATTAGATGTTCGCCTGAGAGGTGAGCTAGGTGTTAGGCAAAGGGGTTTCACCTGGCATCAACCTGCAGCGTGCATAAATAAACACACGGCAGCTGCAGAGCAGTTCTCCCACCTGGAGAGGTCTCCGCCTCACCTCAGCTTTCTGTGTCTTTATCCTCCACCACCTGCCCCACCCCAGCCCAGGGACATTTGATTGCCCGCTGGATGCAGCCGGCAGGACTATGAATCCCTCATACGTCCCCGTCTGTAGTCACATAAGCAGTGCTTTTGCAAGACTACTCCTTGGAGGAGAGGCCAGAGGACTGGAGGAAGGAGGAGGGCCAGGAGGCATGCCGTCTGCTGCAGATCACACCTGCTGGTAGGGTCTGTTGCCATACCTGCCTGGCACAAAATCCTGACCCTCACAAGGGAAGGTCCTTTCCCACCTGCAGGCCACAGGCACCAGCTCTCTGTGGCACAATGGCAGACAAGGTTGGCACTGACCCTCTGACACCACATGGCTCGAAATCCCTGCCGATGGCTCCAGGACGCCCTGGGACCCGGCTGTGGGAAGCATGCGAGGTGCTCTACCCCTGCCAGGGCTTCTGTGATGTGCACAGCAGTCCAGCGCCAAAGGAAGCAGGGCGCATTTAGTCTCCAGGGCCCAGAGAACAGCATGGAGAGGGAAGGGGGCCGGTGATTTCCCAGCCTGCCCTTCCTCTTGAAAGTCACAAGGGGTCACTCTCAGACCAGAGATGGAAAGAGGCGCCCGGGCTTCCAAGGTAATTTCTGCCCTGGCCTCAGGCCAGGCGGCTCCGCTCACTCACATCTAGTTACTGCCCAGCGCCCCTCACACAGGAGATGCAGTCTAAAGCTCAAGAGCATGAAACGATGTACAGACACACCTCACGTTCGTCCCACCACTCACCAAATCCTTCCCGAGCCTACTGTGTGCTGGCCTTAGGAAAAAAGACCAAGTTCTACACTCTGTCCTCAACACAGGGAAGATGGGCTGGCAGCAGGGTGTCATGCCGGCCTCGGCGCCAAGCACACTGGACTGGAGTCCAGTTTACCACTCCAGAACTGAGTGACTTTAAGGTATAACCTCTTTGTGCTCTAGCTCTCCAGCTGGGCAGTGCAGATCATCAAAGCTTCTGCAGAGCAAGGCTGTTCTACGGCTAAAAGAAGGCAGGAGATGAAGGAGGCCAGCTTCCATCAGCATTCCATCTGCCAAGAGAAGACCCGCTTGGGCACTACCGGTAAGGAGGACAGGATTTAGGGCCAGGTGAAGGCTTCTGACAGGTGCTCTAGAGCTGCAAAGGCATTCTGCACTGGAAGGAAGAAAAATCCCTGCTCTAAGGTCCAAGAGGTAAATGACAGTCAGCGATAAGTCTGACCACGGGTGGCTGATAGCACGAGAAGCCTGCCCACCCCATGCTCTACTCCGGAACACAGACACCGGCGAAAGGCTTTGGCCTGTCCAGCGAAGGGTGGCCGGGAGGCTGGGAGCTGTCCATGCACAGGGCAACTGTCAAGGCCCGCGGGCCAGCTGTGAGGGACAAGCTCTCAAGGGAACAAGGGAGAAATGAGCTGCTGTCCTGGCTGTGGAGGCAGAACTGGTGGCAGAATGCAAGGCCAGCCCACATTCTCAAAGGAGGGTGGGTCATGTCTGCACTTAAACCCGGGTCACTTACAGTGAACAGGGGTCCTCTTCAGTGAGATCTGCCAGGTACACGTTTGCAAAGTGGATGAACAGCATCCCTATGGCTTGTTTGGAAGTGTCTAAAAACCTGCACAAAATAGAAAGGGCACTTGTTACCAGTCTGGATAGGAGGGTCGTATCCAACTTGGAGAAAATGAACAGACCACAGCAAGTAACCCTACGATCTTGAAAATCATCCCTAAATAAGGAGAGGAATCAGCCAAGAAGAGCATGCCTAAGACTCGGAGAACCTGGATCTAGATCTTCACCAGCTCCCTCCCTAGTACTGAGTAGACGTCACCTAGTCAGAAGCTAAATAACCCAGATCTGAGAAAAAAAAAAGTGAGCAGGGAAACTAAGAACAGGAATGAACAACATTTGGCAGTAATGTCTTTAAGAGCAAGTACACGCTTAAAATTTTATGAAGGGCCTTATCACAGTGACCTATCAAGGTTTCCTCTGAAGACAACATGGGTGCTCTGGATGGACAAGAAAAACCAAGCAGCCCCCAAAGCCAGCTTCCCGTGGACAGCAGCTGGCCTGAGGGGCTGGCAATCTCCTTCCAGTGACTGAACATTCTGGAGTTTTGTCTTCTGAACATATTTATACAGATTTATCACCTTATTATCAAAAAATTAACAAAAAATTGCCACCGCAGTGTCATCTTTCAGGAAACCTTTAGGCTTGATTACCTATATACTGAATACACACTTGGTCTGTGCCCATTTGTCACAGAGCTCCTAAACCTTTTGCAATTTGTGCAGTAACTTTTGTCCTAGTATTTGGTTTATAATACCAGTTCTGGTTACAGAAGTCCTAACCCTTTGGAATGTCTGGGGTGACAGCATCCCTCGTTTTAGTGAGGTGATGTTTGTGACTCCTAGACAGCTGCAGGATGGAGAAGGTCACCAGAAAGACTGAGCTATGACCAGAAGCCCCTCCCTCTCAATACTATTCTCCAAGGACAGAGGGGCAAGGGTTTGAGTTAATAGTCAATCATGACTATGTGATGAACCCCCATAGAAACCTTTAAAGTACGCAGTCTGGAGAGCTTTGGGGCTGGCAAACAAATCCACACACGTGGAGGATGCTACACCCTAAATCCACAAGTACAGAAGGTCCCAGGTTCAGAAGCCTTTCAGACCTTTTCCTACATATCTCTTTATCTGGCTGTGTATCTTTATCCTTTATAATAAACCAGGAAATGACAATGTTTCCTTGAGTTTTATGAACTGTGCTAGCAAAGTACTGAATGGAGGGGGAGGGCTGTAAATACCCCCTACTTTGTAGAAGTCCTCAGAAGCGTGGGTTCCCTGGGGATCCACCACCCATGATTAGCATCTGTCGTGGAAGGGCAAGTCTGTGGCAGGGAGTCCTTCCTCCTCTGGTGTCTGCTAATTGAGGTAGTTGGCACCAGAACTGAGTTAAATTATGAGACACTCAAGTAGTGCTACCTGGATTGTTCGGAAACTGGTTAGTATAGGAGAAAAAAAAAACATGCATTTTGTGTCAGAAGGACTGTAAATATGAGAATAGTTTTCCTTTGTACTAGGAACAAGGAAGACCAGTTCTGGACAAAGGAACATATGTACGGTATACTGTAGATGATAATCTCCAAATCTGGATTTTTTTTTACACATATACACTCTAGAATCCTGGAATTTAATTATAATCTAAAAACAGGGAGACAGAGAAAAGAAGCCTGCAGCAGAAAATTTTCTGTATTCTAAAATTAGAAGCAGTGTGATCATAAAATAATGCTAGGGATCAGAAGTAATGTGGAGTTAGAAGTGCGTTCAGGCTATATATAGTGCCTAATGATTAACTCAACCGAATGACTCCAGACACTATACATTATGCGTAATTTCTCCCATTTCATTCCCGACTCACCACAACCACCTCTCAACACCGCGCCCCTCAAAACCCAACAATCAAAACCATTCTAGGACTGAGTTCACACTTCAGTACATACCATATTCTCCATGGGCGTCTTTCATGCTTTGGTTCTCTAAAGCGCTTGACTGGAAGAAAAGACAGTAATCAGTAGCTTTCCAAAGCAGCAAAGTGGGGCAAAAGCATGTACGAGTTAAGTTACTCGTCTATTCACTATTTATACTACTAAGTTAAGAAACCTTCTCTTTTAACATGTGACAATATACAATAAGCCCAGTGCAGATCACAGAGGTTCTGTACTGCTGATGACCATCGTGGGCTCTGCAGGACTGGATACTTATGAAGTAGAAATCCTCACAGCATGTGAAAAATTGTATTTTTCTCCTAATGACAAGGCTTTCTCAGATAATTACTGGAAACAATAAAATAGAAAATTGCTGCTTCCAACTTTGGGACCTGCTCTCTTAGAGGACAAACCTACTCACTGGTTTGCTGAATGCCTAGTCCCAAGGGTACAAATGTAAAGTCAGCTACCTAGCAAGTAGGAGGACAGATAGATACAGGTAGTGTGAGATGTGCCAGGGCAGAGGCACGTGTGCGGCCAAGGACAGGAAGCGTGGTATCAGGATGGGTTTTCCTGACGGAGAAGAGCAAGCCCAGGCCTGAAGGCTGGCTAAGGGTTTGCCCAGTTTGGACTGGTGATGGGAGAGAAGAGACTTCTGGGGTAGAGCCAACACCACAGATTCAAAGACAAAGCATGACTGTCTGTTTGGTGTAATTCAGTTTCAACACAGCAGACTGCAAGGGAACCTACTAAGGAAACTCAATTAAGAGATGACAAATCAAGAAGGGACCACATGAGGTACCACATGGGCCGAGGGTTCTAGAATGACTCCTGTGGAAAAGGAAGATCCAGGGAAAGGTTATAAACAGATTCAGAAACATGCTGGACTTGTGTTTTGAAAAAGCAGCTCAAAGACAGCAACAGATCATCCTCCCCAATATTTAGAATCCAGACACTGGAATGTAACAACCTGGGGAAGGAGGATCTGATGGGAAAATTGGGGCCTAAAGAGACAATGAAGAGGCAGGCTGCAGTGCAGCAAAAGGAAGTGGCAAAATGCACTCTTCCCAGCTACTGGCCTAGGGTAGGCTCGAATCTACAGAAGCAGTGAGGGCGGTGACTCCAGTGGTCTCCAGGGAGAAACACACCAGAGGCACGGAGCAGTGCATGTCGTGAGCTACAGCAGCCCGTGAGTGACCCCAGTCCAAGCGTCTACCACGTCCCCTGGAGAGGGAGCTTGGCCCGACGCTATTTTAGGGAGGTGGCAACTGAACCTGGGGCTTGCAGCAGCCATGAGTTGCCTTCATCTCAGGACTCCCAGTGACTGGGTGAGGGACAACTGTGGCAGACAGCCAGGGTCAGGGAGCCAAAGTCAGGCCAGCAAGAGATACATAGAGTGCTGTAGGCTGAACAACTCAAGCCCAGCTCCACAACCAGAGGCCGGGATCAGCCTAAACCTCTGTGGTGTTGCAAACACCAGAATCAGCACTCCACCCTACTCCTACTGCAGGCTGTGGGATCCTTCAGCACGGATCTGGGTGTGGTCAGCCTCCTCGTCTACCAGTGATAGCAGAGATGAGCCCTGACTCGGACACTGTCATGCAACTGTAGACCCCAGCAGTTAACACAGAAAAAAATGTTTAGAGAAATTATTTTTGGTTTTTCATGAGTGCGAACACACTGAAACATTTTTGTGTTTTTTAAATTTATTAATTTTTAAATTTATTAGATACAGGGTGTTGCTATGCAGCTCAGACACATAGTGATCCTCCTGTCTCAGCCTCCCAGATGCTGGGATTACAGGCATGCACCACCATGCAGTTGGGGTCTGGGGCAGGTATTGCATGCAGTACCAGGGATCAAACTTGGGTTCTTGCGCTTGCTATGCAGGCACTTAGACCACTGAGCTATCTCCTCAGTGATCCTCCTTTTTTTGTTAAACATTTTTCCCCTCTCCTTCTTTTCCTCCAGTCTTCTTCACCAGTTTCCCAAAGCTTGGATAATCTTCCTTTGTCTTTAAGCCTTCTAATCATTTTCTCTTCTTTTACTTATCTATTTTTTCTCTTATTCCTTTGAAATTTTCTCATCCAAGGATAAACTACTTTATATAATTTCTGAATTGTTTTAGATTTTGTTATGTAACTATAAACATTGCACTTATAGTTAAAGGTGGCAAATTAACAGTTACTGGTTGGTCATTTTCTAGACTGTGCTTGACACTATTGTTGTTTGTAATTTTACAACTTTAGCCAAGGTGACATATATTTTCTGATCAGTTGTTTTCCGTTGTATGCTAATGTTGAGATTGTCTGGGAGGTCATTAAAAAATACCACAGTCCAAGTACCCAAGAACCTGGTGCCAGGCCAAATAAGCAGCAACCACTCATCCCTGATAAATTGAAGCAGCAGCATCTTGGCTCAGATTTAAAAGCCAAAAGCCAGTTACACTTAGAAGACTATCTCTGAAAAGTACTCATTTCCTACTAGTCTAGAGATCAATACTAGTAACAAAGCTACACCTCGTAATTTATAACTATCAACATAGAAAACAAAACAGAAAATGAGAAAATATGGAAGCAAGATGCAACCCTAGACCTCCAGCTGTCCCATGCAAATCCAGGGGGCATTGAGTTGATTAAATAAAATAGACAAACCTCTAGCCAGCATTAATAAAAAGGAAAAAAAATACCTAAATCCACTCAATTGGAATGAAAAGGGGGAAATCACAATAGATCCTGCAGAGATCCTGAAGATCGTTAATGCAACTTTGAGAATTTGTACTCTAATAAGATGGAAAACAGAAGAAAATAGATTCCTAGATACATACGAATTATCAACGCTGAATCGAGGATATAAAAATTCTAAGTATCTTGTAGTTTTTTTGGTTTTTCAAGGGGAGCAATAAAATACAAGACAAGACACATATTTTATGATTATTTTATAATGAATCACCCAAAGAATCTTACAACAAATGTGGAAAATCTGTCTACACTAAAGACCACAGAATCCAGCTGAATCCCATGGTTATATCCTCCAAAGATGAGGAAAGCCAAGTTCCCATCAGGAAAGCTGAGTTCTCACCAGGAAAGCCAGAGCCACAAGCTTCTCCAGGAGACTGAGCTGTGCACCATCTTGTCCTCCAGAGCCAGAAGTGATGCTCCAAGTGAGGACCAGAAATCCTGCAAAGTGAACTGTAGCCATTCTCAGTGACAACAAGGTCCTGAGCTCCTTTGACAACAAGAACAGCTGAATTCATCAGGGAAGTCAGCATGACAAGCTCCTCCAAGAGAACCAACAGCTCCGCAGAACCTCTTCTACAACCTCTCTGGTTCTGCCTCTTACGCTGCTGCAACAATCCTCAAGTGGGTCTCTGCTGGCTCAGTTCAGCTGGGTGTTAGAAGTTGACCACCAGTTGTCAATCAACCACATAACCCAGTATCAATGAAACTGAAGAATTAAAAACTACCAACAAAGAAAAGCCCAGGTCCTGACAGATTCATTGCTGAACTCCACAAGAAAGTTAGAGATCTAATGTCTCTACTCCTCAAAATCTTTCATGAACCAGAAAGAGAAGCAATACTCCAAAACTAATTGCTGGAAGCAACCATGACTCTGATAGCAAAACCAGAGAAGGAGCCAACCAAAAAAACCAAAAAACAAAACCAAACAAACAAACAAAAAACCCAAACAAAACAAAACCAGTAAAAAAAGAAAACCGGGGTAATCTCCTTAATGAACACTTATGTAAAAATCCTCAATAAGATACTGGAAGAGTATAACAAATGAAGATTATGCACCATGATAAAGTAGGATTCATCCAGTGATGTAGGGATGGTTCATCATATATAAACCCACTAATGTAACATGCCATATCAACAGAGCCACGGACAAAAACCACACAATAATCTCAATAGATGCAGAAAAAGTATGTGACAAAGTCCAATACCCATTCATGATAAAAACAAAACCTACAGAAAATTAGAAGATTTTTATCTCAATCTGATGGCATCTATGTCAAACTAATAGCTAACATGATACTAAACAGATAAAAATGGAAAGCTTTCACTGTAAAATCAGGAACAAGGCCAGGCTCCCCACTGTCACCACTCCTATTCAATATAGTTCTGGAAACATTAACCTCAGCAATTAGATAGGAACGAAGTTAAATTATTATTTGTGGATAACATGAAACTCTATATAGATGACTCCCCAAATTCCACCAAGACTCCTAGAATTAATATCCAAATTCAGTAATAGGATACAAAGTCAACACTCAAAAATCAATGGTGTTCCTGTACACAAATAACAAACTGACTGACAGCAAAATTAGGGAAACAACTTGTTTTACACAGTATCGTGAGAGAGAAAGAGGGAGAGGGAGGAAGGGAGGAAGGGAGAGAGAGAGAGAGAGAGAGAGAGAGAGAGAGAGAGAGAGTGAGTTAACAATCAATCTACTGAAGGAAATAAGAAAATGGAAAAATATCCCTTGTTCTTGGAAGGATATTTTGAATAGGCAGAACTAATATAGTGAAAATGGCCATACTTTCAAAATTTTATACATTGAATGCAGTCCTGATCAAAACACTATTAGCATACCTCACAGAACTAAAGAATAGAAGCCTAAAATTCATTTGGAACCAAAAGAAAATAAATAGCAAAAATCATTCTGGGCAACTAGGGCAAGGCAGGAGGCATCATAATCTCCCACTTGAAATTATATTATAAAGCTACATGACAAAAACAGCATGGTGCAGGTAAAAAGCCACAGACCTGAGAGTCAATGGAACAGATTAGAAAATGCAGAACAGAAAATAACTCTGAACATTGTCACCTTACCTCTCACAAAGGAGCAAAACACCTTTGCTAGAAGATAGCCTCTTTAATAAAGCTGTCTGGGAAACCTAGCTTTCCACGTGCCAAAGATTAAATCTACAGCTACATCTCTCAGCATGCACTAAACTAAAATCGAAATGGATCAAAGATCTAAATGCTACAACAGACACACTCCATCTGCTGGAAGAGAAGATCCGCAAGACTCTTGAAGACAGAAGTAGAGGCAAAGACTTTATGAACAAAGAAAACATTTCACAAGAAATATTACAAAAACTCAACAACTGGGATTCCATTAAGAAAGCTTTTGCACAGCAAAAGAAGTCCACCAGCAGAATGAAGAGACAATCCACAGGGCAGGAAAATTTTTTACCAGCTTATGCCTTAGTCAATGTACAGTATATAAAGAACTCAAAAAATTCAGATCTCCCCCAGACTTAAAGATGCAGTCCAAAAATGGGCATGTGAAATGAATAGACATTTGTCAAATGAAGAAGTACAACAGCAAACAAACACATGAAAAAATGCTCAATATTATTGGTCATCTAAGAAATGAAAATTAAAACAATATTGAGCCATCTCATTCCAGAAAGAATGGCCATCATCAACAAATCAATCAATAACAAATGCTGGTGAGGTTGAGGGAAAAGGAACCTACTGACTGTTGGTGGGGGTGCAAATTGGTACAATTAATATGGACATCAGTATGGAGCTTCCTTAAAAAACTAAGACTAGTATGGTCGCACATATCTGTAATCCCAGCACTTGGGAGGCTGAGGCAGGAGGACTGCTTTGAGTTCAAAGCCAGCCTGAACTACATAGTGAGACTATCTAAACCTCCCTACCTTCCCCCAAACAAACTAAAACTAGAAGTTTCCTTTGACCCAGCTTGGTATCCTCCTGAAGAGTTCCAAGTGCCATATCACAGAAATGTATACACAGCGATGTTTAGAGCAGCACAGTTGGTAATAGCTAAATCTTGGAAACAGCCTAGATGACCACCAACAGATGAATGGATAAAGAAAATGTGTTTTATATATACAATGGAGTATTACTCTGCCATAAAGGATAACTTACAACATTTTTAGATACATAGATGCACCTTGAGAACATACTTTTAAGTGAAATAAACCACATATACATGTTTAAATATCCCATTGTTTCTCTTCTGTGAGAACCCCAAGGTCCCAAATAGATGACAAATACTAGAAGTAGGAAACAAATGTTCAAATGGGGAAGAGAATAAGAGAGAAGAGAGGAGAAAGGGAAGGAAGGGAAAAGGAAAAAAAGGAAACAAAGCTTTTGTAAATAAGGTGGGGAAAAGGGTTGAAAGGAGGCCAGAGGAATGGGGAAAAATTGAGATAATACTGTGTACAGGTACAAACTCTGTGATTAATATGATCATTATGTATATCAAAAGTATCAATAAAATTATTTTTTAGAGAAAACAGCTCTATTGGCTATGCAGAGATGCGTCTCTGGGGGCTGCAGGAACTGAGGAAAGATGCTGGCTGTGGTCACAGCACTAGGTACCGGCGCTTTGGGTCCAGGGGGGGCAGCAGGAAGAGGCACCCACTGAGCAGCAGACTGCTCACCTGGCAAAGGATTCGGGAGCTTGGCACCTGCACACTGGTGGTCTTCAGGGACAACTGTCTGAACCAAAGGACATGGAAGCCTCCAGGCTTCATGACCCCACTGAAGATCTCAGCAAGTACTTCTACAAAGGTTCTGCCTACTAAAACACTGAAAATGCTGCTCAAGTGATGTTTTCCCACATAAATATATTGAGAGAAAAACAGACACTAGCACCAGCCTACGGAAGATGCCTTGCTACAAGTGGCAGCAGG
Organism: Tympanoctomys barrerae; assembly: GCA_002564285.1. Taxonomy (NCBI): domain Eukaryota; kingdom Metazoa; phylum Chordata; class Mammalia; order Rodentia; family Octodontidae; genus Tympanoctomys; species Tympanoctomys barrerae. The sequence continues at coordinate 2,017 of NDGN011403187.1, read as the reverse complement.
CGAGAACCAACTGCTGTCAGAGTCCCGAGCCTCCAATGAGGCTGCAAGAGAAGGAGGAGGGTGTCACAGAGTGAAAACAGCACCCAAATCAATAATCCTACTCTGAATAAATACAGGCAGGCCACAGTTGGCAAAGCCAGAACTGCTTGTACAAAGAACTGAAATAACAAGTCTGGTATTTAGTCATGTTGATATAGCGAGACCAAAAGGCAGGTGGAATTGCAAAGAGGTCTGTCATCTCCTTGACAAAGAACAGATGCAAAGCCTCGACCACGCCAAAGAATCCAGAGCTGAGGCCAAGAGGTTCTGTGCGCCTGAACGGCTTGCAAAAGCAGGAGACTCCTTCCCAAGAGCACACCAAGTCTGATTCAGGACAAAATGGTATAGGCGAGGGGAGCCGGGGCCAAGGGCGCAGCCGCTTCAGGGCACTGCATCATCTGCCTCAGCAGACGATCTCCGTCAATACAAAATAAACAGCATCCAACATAAATAAGGAGCATGTTCGCATTCCAAGGAGACATATGCTGAGGTACCCGCATGGTTGCAGCTTGCTCTCTGGTGGTTTGGGGAGAAATTATATATTATATATAATTATATACATTAAATGTACGATAAATGGGTATAATTGTAAGTATAAATTATGAATAGTAACTCTAATGTTGTTATGCTATATTAATACTATATCAATATGATCTTGTATATGTATGAAGAGAAACAAATGTGGTATTTCAGGCTGAACTGAGTGTCCTCCCACCCCGTCCAATTCATATGCTAACGTCCTAACCTCCATGTGGTGGACTGACAGCTGGGGGTCCATTTGTAACGGGAAGCTGAACCGAATCAGCATGGTGCTGGGTATGGAGGCCCATCTGAGGATTGTTTGTCGTGCTGGGCTTCCTGATATGAACTCGGCTGTTCTCATCACTGGAGGAGCTCAGGACCTCATTGTCACTGAGAATGGCTATGGTTCACTGTGGGGAGCTCTGGTCGTGACTCTGAGCATCACTTTCTGGCTCCAGAGGGCAAGAGGGTGCACCTTCAAGGTCCTGGAGAGGCCTGCCAGGCTGTCTTTCCTGATATGAACTCGGCTGTTCTGTTGGAGGAGCTAGGCCTTTGCTATCGCTGAGGATCGCGGTGGTACCCTTCGGGGGAGCCCCGATGCTTACTCTGAGCATCACTTCCTGGCTCCAGTTCGGGTCCCTCAGCCCGCTGGCACAGATCCTTCTTCCTGCGGGCACAGGCCTTCTAGTTTCCACCGCTGACCTTTGGGCCTTCCCAGTGCAGATCCTTGATACAGCCTTGCATGAGACATTACTGTGGGCTCTGGGCCTCCAGCTGGGCTCATGGAGGGCACTGCCATGGTGTCTCTCGGTCCTCAACTGGATTATTTGGGTCTTTAGTGTGCAGACAGATTTACTGTACTCTTTGTTTATGACTCTTTGGGTAAGCATTATAAAATAATCCTATAAATCATAGTTTTCCTTGCAAACCCTAACCATCACACTGCATTACTCCAGGGTATGACTACAGTTGAGGCTGAGACCTTGGAAGAGGTAACAAAGTTTCAGCGAGGCCCCGTGGGCGGGCCCTAGTCTAACACCATTTGTTAGAAAGAAGAGACCAGAACATAGATGAATGTACCAAAGAAAGACCATGCGAGGACACACTGAGAGGGTTGCTGTCTATGAGCCAAGGAGAAAATAAACCAGCTGCCAACACACACCTTCCTCTGAGGCTTTCAGTCTCCAGAACCGTGAGGAAAAAATGTCTGTTGTTTAAGCCACCCAGCAATGACATTTTATTATGGCAGCCTAAGCCAAGTAGGGTGGCAGTACAATAACTGGTGGACCAGGAGAGAATATTAGGGCACTTCTTGTGCTTACTTAGACATCCATGTTGGTTTAATATATATATATATATATTTTTTTTTAATTTTTAAATTTTTTATTTTTTATATTTTAGGGAAGGGTCTACAGGGTGTCCAGGGTCTCACTACTAGATCAGACTTGTAGTGATC
>NDGN011403158.1:0-15447 GCA_002564285.1 Tympanoctomys barrerae | reverse complement strand
TCCCTCTCTCCCTTCCTTCTTTCCTCCCCTTTTCCTTTCAAAGCAAAGGTTTATTTAGCTTACACTTTGTGGAGGTTTTACTCCATAATCAGTTGGCTCCAAGGCAGGGTGGCAAAGGGCAGCCATTTGTAGCAGCAGAAAAGAGCACAGGCAATAAGAGCAAAAAGGGAGAAGCTGTAGTCAGTATTCTGGCTTTCTAATCTCTATTGGAATGATCTTCCTTGCCCAGGTACACAGGAGCACCTCAAGTCAGCCTCTTCCACTGTATCATTATAGTAATTGACCCTAATTCTTATCAAGCACGTCAAACAAGAAAGGGAAGTCCTATTTGATTTTACAAATATGATAAACAAAACTTCTAATGGGATGGTGGTAGAATTAAAACTCTTAACCTTAGGGATCCTGGTGGAAATCTACCACATTCTTCTACTTTGTCAGTGATCTCTTTCAAGCATTTATCTGAACATTATTAGTATTTGCTGAGCATCCCCTACTGAAGGTTCATATAGACTTGAGCCTGGAAATGTGTAATATTACATGTTAATAAAGCCACAGCCACACAGCCTTTCTCTCTTCCAACCACTCCACTCACTTTGTGCTTTGTTTGTTTCATGTATGTGCAGATGCCTTTCAGAAAGTGGACATTTTTTCATTTATAGAATGTGTAGATAAATACAAAATAATATCTGGAATATTTTATTGTCTGTGACACATCAAACTCAGGATCTCTTTTAATATAATTGCCCCATGAAAATAAGATTTCAAAAATTATCACAAGGTTTCCTCTAAATATGAACTCCTATAAAGTACACTAAGTATTTGTTCTTGACCAAAGCTATAGAGAACATTGGCAGATCCTTTCTCAATGTATTGGTCACCTTTCTATTGCTGAGACAAAATGTGTTGGTTAGATTTCCACTGCTGTGACTGTGGGCTCAGGAATAGTAGCCAGGTATTATGCCTTCCCTACAAGGGCAGGAAAACTACAGAGAGAAAAATCACATGACCTAAGCGACTCGGAGAATGAATGTTTATGAGAGTTAAGGGATTTTTTTTTTTTTCTGGGTTGAACCTGGAAACTTTCCTGGGGAAGGTAGCATACAACTTGAGGCTGGAAGATTGAGAGAATTTCACTGGGAAAAATAAATAGCATAAGTTTAGCCGTGGTTGGAGACACAAGACTTGAATTGAGACCAAAGAAATGTGTGTTTTGAAAATTCCTGTAGAAGAATTTGCTTTTTAAAAGACCAAAGTACAGTTTTAAAGTTAGAATTTTTCTCATTGCTGTTTCTCCTTACATACCTTTAAAGTTCAAGTGCCCTTTGAAGACACTGCTCTGAAATTTTTGCAAACTAATATAAGGTTCAAATGAACATAATTTATCCAAGGATGATAGATCCTTACACTGAACACATGATCTGCATATTGTGAATTATCAAAGACATTCTGATTATTATTATTGATTTTATGATGGTGATAAAAATAAAGTGTGTTGTATTTGTGAAGATTTTTAAAAAATCATTTATACCTAGGCTATCTGGTGGCATTTCCCTAAATAGCAAAAGCAAATGGATTTGTCTAAATTTGTGACACAATATAGGAGTAATAGAAGACTTTTAATCTGTCATAAGACACACAAGACCAGGAGGATTAGAGAAAAAAACCTTTAAAAATCAAAGTTCTTAATAATGCCTCTTAATGGACTAAGAATTTAGATTTAATTGTACATAGCATTAATTTTCCATAATGTCTATATAGTAGGGTAGCCATGTGGGGTATTACAAATCAAATTAGAACTAATTCAAAGTAATCTCCAAGTGCACAGATTTGTCTCTCTTTTAGGCTTGGGGAGTCAGGAGCAATGTTGCATTGATGACAGGCTCCATCATGTGCCTGCTCAGCATAATGGCCTTGCAAGGACTCATTTCCAGGAAGGTCTGCTGTTTAGCAAGTCACCTTATGCAATGCATCTAGCAACAATAGCAACACTAACAAAGGTGCCTTGACAATTTCAAAGGCAGAAAAAAATGATGACACAGGTATTTTTCCAGCACAAATGTAGGACACTGGCAAATTCTTCATGTCAAATGCCTATGGTGACCTCATTGCTTAGCAACACTCAAGGTCAAAGAATGATAAGAATCCTTGGTAACCTAGGAGTAAGCACTTTTCTTCCTGTTCAGAGTTGCATTTATGATTTCATTGTGTTAGCTTATAGTACAGGAGGGGATGGGCTGGGGAGATAGCTCAGGGGTCTAAGTGCTTGCTTGTCAAGTACAAGGATCCTGGTTCAATCTCAGGTACCACAAGCCATTCTGGCCCAGGAATTCTAGGCATGCAATACAGACCACCAAAACTGGGAGTGGTGGTGCATGTCTGTAGTTCTAGCTCTAGGAAGGCTGAGATAGGAGGATCACTACAAGTCCAGGCCATGTAGCAAGACCCTGTACCAATTAATTAATTAATGAAGAAGAAGAACAGAAGGAATGAATAGGCTTTCAGAATTCATTTTTCAAAGGGCAGTATAGGTATGTCATATGCCACTATATCAGGCTGAATTTAGCATATCTTGATCATTTTTAATTCCACTATACCACTTTGTTCTCTTACCCCTCCTGCTGATCCCCTTCTCCATTTCCAAAGTCTACCTTCTGTTTTATTGTCATCTCTCATTTATTTGTTATTTGTTTGGTTGATGCACTGGTTGATGCATTGCGTCAACTTAGAAGTTTAATTAAGTGACTCAGCAGAGACCCAGGATTCTTACTTTGTAAAATCCTCATCCTGTGCAAGAGGAGGGCATGGACACTGTGTAGTTCTACACCCCCAGCCCCAGGGTAGCTTGTTTATAATATAAGGAGGGGAGAGAATCTGGCTAGAAGCCACAACTGCTGCCCTTTCCTTAGCTCTTTACTGTTTTCTGCTGCCATGAACTGCTGCCCTCTGCCATGAACCACTCTGCCTGGGAACCAGCCGAGTATAGACTAAAACCTCCACTACCTATGAGCTAAATAAACTTTTCTTCTTTAATTTGGGGTGTTGGCTGTTTTGTCCCTGCAAAGAGTAATAAATAACTGAGACAGTTGGTTTCTCAAGTAAGAGAAAATGTGATATTTAACTTTCTGAGTCTGCTTAATTTCACTTAACATTATGATTTGTAGTTCCATTCATTGTCTTGCAACTTACTTAACTTTATTATTCTTTATTGTTGAGTAATATTCATATATATATATATATATATATATATATATATATATACAATGGGCATGTGGGCTATTTCTCCAGCTTAGCTATTGTGAGTTGTGTTGCTATAAGAATGGGTATGCATGCATCACTATAGTATGCAGCCTTTTGGTTCTTTTGGAAATATTCTTAGATTAGTATAAAAACAATATGAATAACCAACAAGTAAACATAAGCATACAATTTGGCCCATCTATATTATTCCTAAGAATAGTTGATAGATTAGTATAACTACTATAAAAACAATATGAATAACCAACAGCTAAACATAAGCATACAATTTGGCCCATCTATACTATTCCTAAGAATAGTTGATAGATTAGTATAATTACTATAAAAACAATATGAATAACCAACAGCTAAACATAAGCATACAATTTGGCTCATCTATACTATTCCTATCAACTATGTAAGAGGGTTCTTTTTCCCTCTATTCTCATCAGCTTTCATTTTTTGAAAATTATTGATGAATATCTGTTATCAAGAGCACTGTTTAACCCAATGAAGAGTAGGATCATTTTGCAAATTTTCTCAGTGGTTATGAAAGGCTGCTAGAAATGCCGAGTGAAAATTGATGCCACCTCTTGCATTTACACTTGTTATTATCCTCTGACATCCTCAAGCAACCCTTGTTGACCTGCTTTTTAATCCTTCACATGCTGTATTACAGTTGTCTATGGGCACAGATTTCTCACAAGACTATAAATGTCCATAGAACATGAACTAGCCATTTTCCTAGTGCTGAAAAAAAATACCCAACACCTTCGAATTAAAAGAGAAAAGGTTTATTTTGGCTCATGATTTCAGAGCATTCAGTGTGGGGAGTGGTTAAGCTGGATATCAACAACCTACTTAGGGCTAGAGAAAGACTATCCCTGAGACATGGAGCAAGAGAGATGAATCATGTGAACAAGTTGTTGGAACTAAAGCAAAGCCAGTCAAGAAGACATCTGGCCCTGGTGTTCCTCCTCGCTGACTACAACACAGCTATGAAAATGTTTCATTTTCACTATTCCCAGCAAGACCCTGATATCTTGCATTTTCAGTCTTATCACATGCTTCCTCTCTTTTTAGAAATAAAGAAACAGACTGTGCTGGATTGTCACTGCCTCTCCATCAGAGAGGTCAGGTCCCACCTGGTTCCAGCCTTCCTTTTTGTACGTGTCTACTTTTTTCTTAATCTCCCATTGTCCCCTTTTAGGACCCTGCTGGCTACGTGGTTGTGGCAGATGGCCCCAATGTGGGCCCTGAGGATTGGGGAACTCAGAAAGCTGAGGAGATGCTCTGAGAATGCATGTAACAGAGTGCATTATGTAATAACTGGATGAAAACAATGGGAAATTCATGATCTAAAGATTGTTCTTTGTATATTGAAATGTTTAGAGCAATGCTTGAGGTTAGAGGGATGCCTATAAAGATTGGACAGCTTGCTAAATTTTTTGAGGTTGTTCAAGAAACCTGTCCTTCGTTGCCAGAAGTAGAAACTGTACATTTACATACTTGGGAGAAGGTGGGAAAACACCTTAGAGCAAGGATGGGGAAAAAGAAAACCAGCACAAATCTATCTGGTCCTCTACAGATTTTTAAAGGGTTATTTAACATGGAGAAACCACTGCTTTCCACTCCTCTTACATCCTCTCACAGACACCTGGACAAGGGAGGGAACAGGGCTGATGGACACAAGCCAGTAGCATGTGTTGGAACCCAGAGCTCTGTTGTACCTTGAGCTTTTCTGGATCAAGGGAGGTAGGAGGAATCCAAATACCTGCTCTGGACTGTGTCTCCCATAGCAGGCAATCTGGGCTGGTGTCCTGGGTTGGGGGTCCCTGTGGCAACTGCACCTTTGTCCTGGAGTTGACAGCCAGCCACAGTTCACCTTTCCCGAGGCTCCGTCAGCACAAAACACCTGGGCTACTCTTTCTCAGGCATGCCCCCATTCTTACATTACATGGTTGCAGCTTTTGCAAGTGGTAGTGGACTATTTGGGCATAGTCGTAGCAACCCGGGAGCAAGGGGTTGGGGTACAGCCTCAGCAAAAGACATATCAAGGGCAATATAAGTGAAGTCTATGTAGGTTGTTCCAAATTTTATTAAGTCTTGCAGAGAAAATGCTGTTCAAAGAAAATAAGGTCTGAGTATGTGATAGAGTATGTGTAGAGATAACTGAGCTGGAAGCTACTTGAAAGAAAGGGATACCAAAATCATCAGCATTCTGAAAGCAAAACAAAAACATATAGATATAGATATAGATATAGATAGATGCTTTTGTTCTTTCCACATTCTTTTTTAAAGAGATCTTTGATAATTGACCTACAAAAAATTTGGACTAGTATTTAAAAAATTACAAATAAAAAATTGTAGAAGAGTTATTATAATTCAATTTGGCCCAAAATGTATTTAAGTGTACTCTGATTTTATAACCAAATTGCCTTGTTTGTCTATCTATCCAATCTGTAAGCAGCTGTTTTAATTGAGCTTAAATTTTTTTCTTCTTTTTGCATTTTTGGATTTTTGAATCATTTGTTATTTGATTCAGCTTATAGATAAATGTCATCAAAATTAAAGATATGCTTCCACTCGAGTTGCCAGCTGGTGAAAATGATGTTAAAATCGGTATTATAAATGTAATGCATATTTTTGTTTATCTATTATGACTTGAATTTCTCACTGATCAAAAATAATATGTTTAAGTATTATTATCATGTTCATATAAATCATTAAAAATTGTTCAATTAAACAAAAATTCCTTAAGTATTTATTTGCCATTCATATTTCTTCCTCTGAGAAGTGTGTATTCATCTCAGATGCCCATTTTTGGATTGCATCTTTAAATTTTGTGGGCCAGATTTTATTTTAGGTCTTTATATAATTTAGATAGAAGTCCTTGGTCTGAGTGATTGTTGGTTATAATTTTTTCCCAACTTAGCACTGGCCATTCAAGAAATACAAATTAAAACAACATTGAGATACCATCTCACCTCAGAAAGAATGACTATCATAAAAAAAAAATCAACTAATAACAAATGCTGGAGAGTATGTGAGGAAAAAGGAACACTTCTTCACTGCTGGTGGAAATGTAGACTGATATAAGCATTTTAGAAATCATTGTGAAGATTCCTCAAAAAACTAGTACTGGAAATCCCATTCAATTCAGCTATTCACCTTCTGGGTATTTCCCAAAAAGAACTGAAAACATTATGCCATAGTGGTATATGTGTATCCACAAAAATGCCCACCACTTGAGGAATGGATGAAAAATATGTGGTCTTTTTATACAAGGGAGTACTATTCAGCTATAAAGAAAGACAAACTCAAAGACTTTATAGGTAAATGGATGAAATTAGGCTCTATACACATAAATGAAATAAATCAGACCCACATGTGTAAATATTGTATTGTCCCCTACTATAAGAACCTGAAAGAAAAAATAAAACCCAAAATGTGTAATAGATATAGTAAAGCAGAAAGAATCTGAACTTTAGGATTGAGCAATGAAGATGAGAGAAAGGAGAAAAGATAGGATAAAAGGGAAGAGGGGTAAAATCATGCAAGTACACCTACAGGATGGCTGAGATGCTTGTATAAATAATTTCCATTAGTTTTTTTTTTTAAATAGCAGTTAGTGTTTCGAATTTCACCTTGACTACTGTATACTGATATCTACATTCTGAGCAATTACATTGAAGATAGCAATGTTTAATACAAAATCCATGTTTGAATACTTGTTATCTTGATCTTTTAAATTTGTACCATTTGTAATATATTATCAATTATTATACTCTTTAAAATAAATTTAATTAATTTTTTATGTATTTAGTACAGAGTCTACAGGGTCTCACTACTAGAGCAGAGTATTAGTGATTTTCCTGTGTTCAGCCTCACAAGCACTGGGATTGCAGGTGCATGCCACCATACCCAGTCTCAATCACCATCTCCGTGCTCCCCTGCCATGGGGCCAGCACAGCATAAAATAAATTTTAAATAAAGAAAAAAAAAACTTAGGGTGGAGAGAAATTGTTGGACAGTACTCCAATTGATGAATAAGGAAGCTGCTACCTAGAAATAATTATCCAATCTTTTTGCAATGATAGGAATCCCCAGTGATCACCATAATCTTATGGATGACATACCCAAAATATTGCTCAAAATATGTTATTGTGATATGTTTACATTGATCATCATGAAAAGGTTAAATTTCCTAGAAGTAATACAACAAAGCCTTCTCATCAAAGATGTTCTTGGTACACGACTAAATTAAGAAACAGGTTTTCATTTGGTTGTGACAGATCATTATTGCTGGTCTCATGGTGTATTAAATGTATTCATGCCTTCAAGATACAATGTATTCTCTTTTTCTTTTTTTTTCTTCCTTTTTTATGTATTTGATACAGGGTTTACAGGGCCTTTTACAGGGTCTCACTATGTAGATTGGACTCATAGTGATTCTCCTGATTTCAGTTTCCCAAGCACTGGGATTACAGCCACACACCCCCCTCCCAGTCTCAATTGTATCTCAGAGCGCCCCAGGGGTGTGGCTGGCATAGCATGCCAGGGATTGAACCCCTGCCATTGTGTTCTGCCTAGGTAGGTTCTTTAATCCACTGAGCTATCTGGCCAGCCCTAAAATACAGTGTATTCTAAAATGTAAAACTGGATTATTTCTGGTGATAAGCCTTTTCTTATAGATTCAGATATCTGTCTTTCTCTTGTTCTCCAGATACTTGTGATAAGGGAATAATGTCAAGCCAGCATGAGTTAACACGTTAATAATAATATTTTTAACAAATATTAACAAATAATAAAACTTATATGATGTGTATACTATGTATGTGCTGCTACACTTAGAGATGTTTAGACATTAGGTAGTCCACAAAATGTTACACAGTTCAATAACATTCCATTAAAAAACTACCAAATTATATAAAAGGTTCTTAGGTACTAAATAGAAATGATTGACTAAAGGCTAGTCTTTACCATATTGAAGATTTAAATCTATTGTAAAAATGTCATCATGACTGTTATGCTACAATACTATTTATGGATTTTATTTCAAATTTTCAGCGTAAAACTATATAACTGTCACCTGATAATGCTCTACAGGGATTCAACTAGAACATCTATGGTTGATAAGAAATAACTGGGTGCTGAGGCTATAGCTTAGTGGCATAAGTCTTGAGTTCTATTCCAGGTACTGTAATAAAAGCAAAAACTATTCTCTGGCAGTGCTTTATATTTCGAGGTGCTTTTTATTCAGATAATACTTTTAATAATTAAGCTCACTGCTCACATTGCAATGTAATGTCATTAATCTTCTCTTCTGGATGTTCAGCAACTGAGGTTTGGAGACCAAAAACTGAAAAGATGGGCTAAGAGGACAACCAATATTTTGGCCCTGGCCCTCTGAAGTCCATGAGGATACACATGAAAAAACCTCCATGGCTACATCCCATAACTTGATGAGCCCCCAACGTCCTGAACAAGGAGATTGTTGGATCACAGAAAAAGCAAATTAACAGAGTATAGTTTGCCTAAGGAGAGTCATCAGAAGAAAATACTCTCTCAATCTTTCACAGAAAGCCACTTGGTTGCGTAATGGCCATGACTCATCCAGATTGCTGACACTGACAGAACTGAGAGTCACTATGCATGGTTCCAAGGTAATTCCTGAGGAGATTTAACTGACTTTAATAAATAGCAAGAGATTAATTTTTAATTAACACAAGTCTCACTTTAATTTTGTCTTGAGCATCCAGCAGAAAAGTATGACCACAAGATATATAAAACGATGATGCAGTAGTAAGCTAGCTATAGAAAGAAATTTAAATCACTGACACCTTCTGACAATTTCCAGGTATACTGGTAACTGACTATTTTTGTAGTTTAATTGGCTTTATCAGGTTAAGTTGTTGAACACAGGGACCCAAAACCCTTGTACTAGGAATTCATGCCAAAACAAGTTAGTCTACTGAGACTCAAAAAGGTTTGAGACAGAGAAGACCTTCACAGAAAGACATACCTCTGGGGATGCCTGGAGAAGATAGTAAATGAAAAGCCTTCCACAGAACATAAGATCTCCTCCAGAGTACTATGAACATACCCTTTCCAACTCCAATTGTCCACCCATCATGTGAGACTTGTCCCTGCATGATTAGGTGGTTCCAAGTTAGAACTCCAAGGTAGAAACGACATGATAGAAGGGCATAGCAGTGAAAAGCTACTTAAACAATGGTAGCCAGAAAGCAGAGTGCAGAGACGAGCTGGGGTCAGGAATTCTCCCTCCAAGCCCCCATCACCAGTGACCAGTCTCCTCCAACCGGAGCCCACCTGAACAGCACATTTAGCTAGGAACTGTTAGTCCATTGCTGGGGATAGCTCCTGTGATCCAGTGAGTTTCCCAAAGCCCCCATTCTGAATGCATGGAACTTTTGGAGACCCCTTAGATCTAAACAAAACAGAACATAAATAATGTATTCAAATTCTGTTGTCCTTTTTTCCTATTAACTAGTAGTCTCTTGGCTTTCTTTTTCTTTCTGAAATATATGAGATTTTTACCTAGGTTCAGTAACATGAATAAAACTTTTAGAAGTAACTGATATGCTTCAGTGGGCTATCATGCTGGATATTGATATGACTAACCTTTTTTCAGAAGATTTTGGAAAGAAAATTAAGAATTTTGAAAAGAAAATATTTGAATGAAAAGATACATCATAGTCAATCCCACAAATTCGAGGAAACCTAGCTGTTTTTCAAGATTGTATCTGCCACAAAAATGACACATTCAAAGGTAAAGACAGGGTTACACTTTGTGACACTGCATTAAAGAATGAAAACAAAGAGAAGAATGAACTATCTCTAAAGACTGTAAAAAAGATGCTCCAAGGCAATCCAGAATGTTGGGCTTAAATTATTTGAGGCTTAAATTTCAAAGAGTACGTTACAAAACTGAGAATTTCTAGTTCAAGGAAAGAAGGGCTTTAAAATCCTATAAACAAGTGTCAGACATCTTCTGGGAAACTGAATAGCTTTTACCAAACAATGTCTGATGAATTAAGTGCAAATGACTTGGAACCGTATGGATTAAATTTCCTTTATAATACACATGGATTTAAAAGTTAAAAGAGAAAAATTTGCTTTGTGAAAGTAATTTTCAGTTATGTTAAACCCTACAAAACAAAGCAGAACTGTGTTTCTGCCTACAAATGTATCAATATATTAAGCACTCTAGTAATAATCACTTATTGTTCAAATTCTGTAATCCTTTTTAGGGTAGAGTGGAAAACAAAATTTGATGTGTAGGCAGACGGAAAGGCAGTGAGAGCTAGCTAAACTGAGGACAAGAAGATTTCATCTTCTCTTACATAAGTATCAAGGAATTGTAATCAAGTATAACAATGGCAAATTTTAGACCAGGTTCTGAATCTTCTTGTGTGCTCTATGATCTTTAATTTTATGCAGTCAGGTTGTAAAGGAAAGAATACAAGATACACAATCAAAGACACTAGCCTCTCCACTTGCACACTGTGTAATCTTGGGAAAACAGCCACCCTGAAACATAGTTTAATGAATACTACCCATCTGACAGGGTTGTTATGAGGATACTAAGTGAGAAAGTCTGTGAAAGATACTTAGAGCACTACTAAGCATTTAAAAATGTATATTTTCCCTTGGATTTCAATGCTATAAAAGAGAATCTAAATATATGTCAAATTTCTAATTCACAGAAACATTTAGAAGCATACACATGTAGAGCTCAATGTGCTCTAGCATAGCAAAGTCAGTGAGAAAGAATTCCTAATGAATAAAACATTAACTTTTAAAAAATTTGAGACCAATTAATATCATGGAGTGCACTTTGATAAATCCTTTAAAAAAGAGTTTTACACATATATTTAATTTGTACAACTAAGTGTTTCTTTTGATTTTCCTTAACACTATTTCTTCAACTTTGAAGAAAAAAATGCAAGAGAAATATTTCATACCCCAGGATTTAAGATTTAATGTGAAAACAGATGGTTCTCTTCCCATTAATTTTTTTATTTATTCAGCACAGGGTCTTGCTATGCAGCTTGGACTCATAGTGATCCTCCTGTCTCAGCCTCCCCAGCACTGGGATTATAGGTGTGCACCATCACCCCCAGATTTGGTGGCCAACACTGCAGGCCTGGGATTCTGGAGCCCACAAGGCTTGCAGTACTGAGGATCCAAGCCTGCTTGCTAGGCAGTTGCTTAAACCACTTAGCTATCTCCCTGGCCTACTAAATACATTTCTTCTCTGAATATTTTTCACTCATGTCTCATAAATTGACTCTATGCTCTTAATAATTCAAACTATCTTCTCAATGTCTGGATTTTTGTTCCTTCCTTAAGTAGATAGATTATATAGTGCTGCATGTGAAATGAGATTTACAGTTTGTTTCTGAAGATGATTAGACCTCTGTAGACTTTCTCATGTACAAATTAAAGTGGCAGGTGAGTTTCCATATGTGACTCTATTCTATAACTTAAAACTGTTTATTTTGCTTTACCAAATATTGTATTAAAATGAGGTCTACTTAAATTTGAATATGATGTTACATAAGGATAAAATTTCTTTTGGGAGTACTTTCACTATAGAGTATAGGACAATAATTTGTAGCAAACATTTGGAAAAATTCTAACTTTACTGATCTAACTTCTGAGAATCAAGCTTGTTCCCTGTGGTTCTCTGCCTTTTGTTCTTTCCACATTTCTGTTTAAATTCTTACTGCTTTCATTAAATTTTCTGAAATTAATCTTCCCTTGATTTTTATTCAGAATTTCAATTGGTATACTAAAATGCTTCCCAAATATGTTTGCTCAGATATTACCCATAAAAATATTTGCAAATGAAAAAAAGATTTTGTCATATAAATTTTCATATTTCTTTATTTTTTATTCATTTAGTACAGGGTCTCATACAAGATCAGACTCCTAGTGATCCTCCACTTTTCAGCCTCCCAAGTGCTGGGATTACAGGCCTGCTCCACCATGCCCAGTCTCAATCCCTGTCTTAGCATGACCTGGGGGTGGGGCCAGCATGGCACACTGGGGATTAAACTCTGGTCCTTGCACCTGCCTAAGCAGGCACTTTGGTCCCCTGAGCTATCTGGCCAGCCCTGCTACATCTCTCTTTCTTTTTCCAGATTCCTGGGGTACAATAACATCTAAATATGCTGAGAAGTCCTACGAAGGAAGCAAGCTGGTGAGTACAGATTAGTCTATGATTTCAAGCATTTGATCATTGTTCTCCAGCTCCTTCATTAATTCTACTAAAGAGGATAACAGTTGGAAAAACCAGTCAGTAAATTTGTGGTTCCCAAAATGCATAGTGTAGTGCCTGGCATTCTGGCACTCAGTAGAGTTATGTGGTATTTTTGTTGTTCATTGAAACATGAAACAATTTAAACTGAAATTCCTCCTTGCTGAGCAGCAAGCAATAGAAATTAATCATGTAAAGTTTGAAGACTGTTTTAGAGATTGAGCTATGGAGTGAATGTTTGCTTGACCCAGCGTTCATCTGATGAGTGCTGGCCATCACTGTGATGTCAGAAACCGGATCATTAGGAGGCCAGCCTCAGGAACACGTGGGCCTCAGGGGCGTGACGCACAGCCTCAGAACGTAGGCGCCCATGAAGCTCTCTGTCTTCGTGATGTTAGAATACAGAAATAAGCCAGCTGCAGTCTGTTCCCCAGATGAGGGCCCTAAGAGAACCTGATCCACCTAGCCCCATAATTTTTGACTTTTAGCTTCCAGAACTGGGAGAAGTGAATTTCTGTAATTTATTTGTCTTCTGATCTATGCTACTTGGTGCAACAGTCTGAACTAACCAAAGTAGATAATGACTACTTTCCAGAATTTCTGGAGTAAAAGTTGGGGGACAACACAGCCAGGTGCAAACTCAAATTATAATGTTCTCTAAGTCTATGGCTAAGAGACTTTAACTTATTTTTCAATTTATTATTATTCTCACCACTCTTTTGTGATGACAGTATCATGTTATAGCAGAGATCTGGGTTTGAATATTAGTACTTTCTATGCTTCACACTCTGAGAAATTCATCCACACACAAGGTAATTCATGAAATCATACATACTCTACCTCCCTCAGTATCCAATAGAAATTGGTTCTAGGTCTCCTGTTAATGCCAATCTCTCCTGGAAAATGGGCATACATAGTATTTGCATATAATTCACACATATCTTTCCTATGTATTAAATCACCCTGTAATACTTAATGCAATACAAGTTAAAAAGATAAAGAGTTTTTACACTATTGTTGGGGGGAATGAAAAGAAAGAGTTGGTAAGTATTAGATTCAGACCCAATTTCAGTTTTTGTTTTTCTTTTTCTTTTTGTTTTTGTGCAGGTCTCACTATGCAGCTCGGACTCGTAGTGATCCTGTTTTCAGCCTCCCCCAAGGCTGGGATTACAGGCGTGCACCACAACACCTGGACTTGGTTGCAGGCTCAGCTCAGCTGGGCATGGGGCTAGCATAGCATGTGGTGTGAGGCATCCAACCCTAGTCCCTGTGCTTGCTTAGGCAGGTGCTTAGTCAACTGAGCCATCTCACCAGCTACAGACCCAATTTCAATCTGTAGCTCATTGCATTTGTGAATACTCAACCCACAGATACACAAAACCAACTGCATTACATATTAGGAAGAAATGTGCTTCAGAATCAGAGAATAACCCTTCCATCATTGTAGACACTGAAAGACCAGAGAAGAGAGAGAAGGTTAGAAAGGCACATTTCCTTGGAAACTGGCAATCCTCTCTCTGTTCTGCTCATGTTTAGAGATGGTGCCCTGGAGGCAGGGGTCTTCATTTAGATATATATTCATGACTCAGGGAATCTTTGAGCATTTCTTTCCTTTTGGGACACTGGAACATTTGGAGTAGAGCACATTAAGACTTCAATTTTTAAAGGACCAAAATATATCATTGATATTGTGAAATAAGAAAAAAAAAGTTCAAATGGGAAGGGAAACCAGAAACAGAAAAGGGGAAAGAAGGAAAGAAAAAGAAAATTTATTTATTTATTTATTTATTTATTTATTTATTTATTTGGTGGCACCAGGGATTGATCTCAGGTCCTTGTGCTTGCCAGGGAAGCACTTATACTACTGAGCCATCTCCCCAGCCCCACAAAAAGAAAATTTTAAATTAACCTAATTAATTTTAAAATACTTCAAATTTTCAGGAATATTTTATTGAGTCTAATATATTTTTAAAAATTTAGCAGAACAGTTTAGAACTGGTATATGATGCCTAAAAAGTAGAAATCCAATGTAAGTATTTCATTCTTATCTTGGTGAAAGGCATTCTTTAAATATCAGAAAACAGTATATTTTACATTTGTAGTCATCAAGGGACTTAAATAATAAATCTTTCTGTCTTTATCTATTTGCACTCTTCTTTCCCAGTCTGGCATTTTTCCTTTGAGAATCAGCTACCACTAATTGCTTCTTTTTGAAGTGCAAATTCTCTTCATTCTTCTTGCAGGGAAAGTAGTACATTCACTATTTACCTCGAAATTACCTTTTCCATGAATTACTCTCTTTGGGGGTTACTCTTAAGGGAGCAAGGAATTCTGTTTACACAGTGCCACTGTGTCTCCCTCTGATTCTGGGGAGGGCCTCACTGACGGGGTCACACTCACCTGAACTCCACATGCAGCCAATGCACATCCCACAGAAACACACTGTAAATTGGGATTAAAAGACAACCTGCCAGTGTCTGGAAGGAGGGGACACTATTATAGTTTTGAAGACACTGAAAAGTTAATAAATAGTATGAGCAGGGCCAGAGGAGATAGCTCAGTGGTCTAAGTGCCTGCCTGGCAAGCACTAGGACCCAGGGTTGATCCCTGGTACCACATGCCATCCTGGTTCTGCGGAACCCTGAGCAAGCCAAGCTGGCCACTGAAACCTGGAGTGGTGATGCACACATGTAATCCCAGTGCTGGGAAGGCTGAGGCAGGAGGGTCACTATGAGTCAGAGCTGTGTGATGAGATCCTGTACCAAGTAAATAAATAAATAACTGGAAAAAATTAAAAATAGTATGAACATCTTCGTGTCAATAAATCTGACAACTCCAATTAAATAGACAAGTTCTCTACAAGATGCTGAGAGAGAGAGAGAGAGAGAGAGAGAGAGAGAGATAGGTAGATAGACAGGGTCATGCTA
>NDGN011403123.1:0-17810 GCA_002564285.1 Tympanoctomys barrerae | reverse complement strand
ATTTGGTTTGAAACTGTCTCATTGCTATTTGTTTCTCAATAAAATTATGGAAAAAAATAGTGCCTTGGAGGGCATCTCTCCTCACTGGCTTTTCCCCTCTTCGTGTCAGGTTGGAGCTGGGGGGAGCATCATGGGGCTGAAGTTCAATCTTCTCAACAGTAACCAGTTCTATGCTTGCTCCATGGAGGGAACAACAAGGCTGCAGGACTTTGGAGGCAACACCATCCGGGTTTTTGCCAGAAGCGACTGCTGCAAGTGAGTAGCTCACTACTAAGCACCAGGGGTTGATCTGTGAGACGATCCTGGACCTGCCTGGCACAGGGGCGGAAGGAAAGGTAGCAGACACTTGCCAGCATCCTGCTGCCCTCTAGGTGGCTGTGTGAACGTCAGCCCCAGTGGGCTTCTGCCCTGGGGAGGTGGTGTGGCACTTCAGTGCTTTTGGAAGTTGTATGTATATTAGACAAGGCCTTGACTCTCCTGGGACAGTCACCCAGGTGCTGGCCTAGGAAGCCCCTGCAACAGCGCAGTATGAATGGTGTGGAGAGCTAGCCAGACCTTCAGTAGGAGCTTGGATGTATAAAATGGTCTGGAGGGAGCAGGTGGTAGGGACACTGACAGAAGTAGTCATTTTGCTGTCTGACCTGAGCCAAGGCGCTGACTGTACACACAAGCAGCAGAACAGGTGCAGGGGCCCACCTAGCTTGTGACTCACAGGAGTATCAGGACAGCTGCTGGGCAGCCTCCAGACACTGCAGGGGAGGGCAGAAGACAGTGCGAAAGGGTTGGAGGATTTCAGAGGAACAGGGAATCGGAGCGGTCCTGGTAGAGGCCAGGATACCCTCCAGAGCCCTCCCGGATGTGTGTGTGTTTCCCTCACTGCTCAGAAGGGGGCAGACGCTCCTTTCTAGCCAGCTGTGGGAAACACAGCAGCCCAGTTCCTGCTTATGTCTGTTGTCTCCTTTGGCCTAGAGGGTGCAGAGGGATGGTGAGAGAACATGGAGTGAGGCTTCCTTAGAAGCAGGCTCCAGTGGGCAGGCTGGCCTCGGACTTGGGCTGTGGCCTGAGGTCAGGCCTGGCAGGAATGGGTCCATTTCCAAGTCTCATCACCCCATTCTCTCTCTGGGCAGAGGACAAGTATGAGTGTTCCTCACTGGGACTCCATGGCAAGATGACCATTCAGTGACTCGGCTAGTACCTATTCAGTGCCTACTGTGGCCAGAGGCTGGCGCAGCTGCAGTGAATAAGCAGACCCATTTTGGTCCCCAGCGTCTCACAGCAGTCTCTCCCTCCAGCATCTGGTTCTGCAGCTTGGATGTGTCTGCCAGTAGCCGAGTGCTGGTCACAGGTGACAACGTGGGCCACGTGATCCTGCTGAACACGGACGGCAAGGAGGTGCGCTCTCCAAACCCCAGCCCCTACCCACAGCCAGTTCGACCCCCTGATCCAGGCTCTTGTCTGCAGCTTTGGAGTCTCAGACTGCACAAAAAGAAAGTGACCCATGTGGCCCTGAACCCCTGCTGTGAGTGGTTACTGGCCACAGCCTCCGTAGATCAAACAGTGAAACTCTGGGACCTGCGCCAGGTTAAAGGGAAAGACGGCTTCCTGTACTCACTGCCACATAGCCAGCCTGTCAACGCAGGTGTGTGACACCCAACCTAGACTTCATTGCAGACTACCTGATTCACCAAGCTGAGGTTTTCCTCAAAGGTTAAGAGCCACGAGATCAAGTTGTGGCCAATGGTCAAGTTGTGGACACTGATGTCCTAGAAACACGGGCTGTGGCTACCCCTGTGGGCTGCTGTGTTTTTAGAATTCTCACTCGTAGCCCAGATTCACCCTTTCCCTCCTACCCTTCCCTCTCCATCCTGTGATAGGAAGGATGACAGGGGTTGGGGTTCCTCAGGCTTAAGAGATTTCCACTGTGCCAGCTTGTTTCAGCCCTGATGGAGCCCGGCTGCTGACCACTGACCAGCGGAATGAGATCCGGGTTTATTCTGCTTCCCAGTGGGACTGCCCCGTGAGCCTGATCCCGCACCCACACCGCCACTTCCAGCATCTCACCCCCATCAAGGTGAGTGAGGCGGCTGGGGAGGGATCGTGGACTGAGTCTGCGGCCTGGGAGAGCGAGGGCAGTGAAAGTGCTGCCCACCCACGACCCAGACCTCTTCTCGTCCAGACACAGCAGTCTCGGCCATGGACTCAGCCTACTCCTTTTGGCCTGCTCCTGCAATGCCATTCCAGATTTACTTAATCTGAAAAGCGATTTTTCTGAGTCTTTTCAGCTCATCCCTGGCCACTTCCTGGGCTCTTGACCCTCAGTCCCATCTTCACAGTTATGGTTCCCTGTATGTATAGTTGCTCCACAAACTAACCTTCCCCTTAGTTTGTCTTTCTATAGAAATAAGTCCCCTACCTCGCCAGTTTGGATCTCCCTGTCCTCATCTGTAAGAAGGGAGTAGTAGTGTCTAACTGGTAGGGTGGGCACGACGATGACCAGTGCACTGAAAGCACTTGCACCATGCCCAGCACCGGTAAGTACTCAGTACACTACGCTGAGCACCTACAGTCAAATCCAGTAATAAACAGTACCCAAAATCTTGTACCACTCAGTGTTCTTGCTCATCAGTCTGTCCTCATTTCCCCGCACATCCAGCCAAGCTGACTTCCTGTCATTTGTCAGCGACTTATTCCCAAGCCGTTGCACGCACCATCTCTTCCTTCCTGCTAACCACGGCTTTCATCCTTCACAAGTCCCTGGGGATGGTAGGAAAATCCCATCCCATTTTGTCATTAAACTACCAGATTGGTTTTGGAGAAAGGGGAGTCTTTGCTCCTTTTTTTAGCACTAGTGATTTTATGCTGCACTCTGGGTTATGCTTGTGTTATACTTCAGAACTTTGCCATTAGGTTTTGCTTAGCAGAAGTTTTGCTCTGTTGAAGGCTGGGTTATTTGGTATAAACTCAGGAAATGCGAGAGAAAGGCCTTAAGGGGTCCTAAGGACAGGGAGGCCAGCTGGGATCATGAATTTGCATTGGTGGATGGCACACACCATTGAAAACTAGCCTTGCAGTTTCATGGAGGTCTTTTCTCCATTATTAAGCAGCTGGCTTGTTAGTGGCAGAACATCCTTTTGTTGTTCCTCTGAACACAGTTCCCTTGTGACCAGTGGCTCTATCTCCTAGGCAACATGGCATCCTCGGTACAACCTCATCGTTGTGGGCCGGTACCCAGATCCTAATTTCAGAAGTTGTATTCCCTACGAGTCAAGGACAGTTGATGTGTTTGATGGGAACTCTGGGAAGCTGCTGTGTCAGCTCTACGACCCAGAATCTTCTGGTATCGTTTCGGTGAGACGTAGGCCCTCTCATAAGGGGAGGAAACTGGGGTCAGCCCACTTCCTGACTCGTGAGTCTTTATGTGTCCTGTCCCTATCAGTGCCTGCCAGCTTGCTCATACTGATACTCTTGTCTCTGCAGCTCAATGAGTTCAACCCCATGGGGGACACGCTGGCCTCAGCCATGGGTGAGTAGCAGCTGTGCATCTGGGACTAGCCAAGCCTGACCCTGCTTTCCAAGGTTCGGTGCAGTGTGAGGTTAGCCCTGCTGCACTCACCCAAGGACAGCAGCCAGGCAAGGTGACAGGGACACAGTGGTCTCTGGCCTAGGCCCTCATTGTCTTGCTTTGGCCTGGTAGTGGCAATGTCTGGCAGCCATACAGTTGCTAGGATTTCCTTACCAAGTGCTGGGCTCCCTGGGGTAGCCCCAAGGCACCAGAGCCTGGCAGTGGGAGACCAACACGGACTTTCCCCCCACTCCCAGGTTACCATGTTCTCGTCTGGAGCCAGGAGGAAGCTGGGCCATAGAAACAAAACGAGTGCCAGAGAGGCAACAGCTTGGAGTCCTCGCGTGGGGACGAGTTGTGGGAAAAGAGGCAGCTGTTTGTTGAAGGGGGAAACGTGCCCAACGTTAGGGTTTGTACAGGGGCACCACCTTTTCAGTGATGTGCACTTGGCTTCAAAAGTTTAAGGTGACCCCCGGGTTGTATCCAGCTCGGAGCCAGGGTGGTTTTGTCCCTTCTGACATGGTGGCAAAGTGGTGAGTGTTTTAGTTTGTGTGCATTACTGACACGGCCAATAAAACTACCCAACCGCTACCCAACCACGCTGCTGAATAACCTAACGCTGCCCAGGTCAGAAGGCCTTGTGGGTCTCAGAGCTGAAGAACAGGCGCTGAAACAGAACTCGTGATCCAAAACTTCATTCTCCGGAAACTGCCATAGCCCTGTTCTGGGCCATGGTCAGCAGTGGTCCAGTTCCCCAGCACCAGGGTGGGGAAAGTGGGTTCCTGATTCAGTTCAATTCACTCCCTCCCACCTCCCCAGACTCCCTCCCCATGAAGTACAAACACCCTCCCAGCCTGCTCACGCTCCGGTGACAAAGGTGCTCGAAGCACACTAATGGCGGTTTCCGCCAGACACGAGACAGCTGGCTTGTTGGTTGTTGGGAGATCTGATTCCTGGGTAGCCAGTGTTTAGAGCCCCGTGTCATGCAGTTGTGCAGTTCTTCCCTCTAAAACGTGCACTGTGTAGCAAGACAATGTCCTGTTGAGTTATCTGCCAAAACTCCAACCAGAAGGGAGAGAGCAGGGTGTGGTAGAGAAGCAAAGCAGATTGGGCACCGACTTCTTTGGGGTTTTTTTATCCCAAGTACTGAATGAGATGAGCGCTGTGCACACCTCAGGGAGGATGGAAAGGCAAGTCCGTCAGAAGAAGCCAACGTCCCACGCAGTACTTGGTCAGCGAGGTGACGGGCCCATGGGCCAAACCAAGCCTGGTTGCTCACCTGGGCTGGGGAGTCAGGAGGCCCAACCCAGCCTCCTGCCCATGGGCTGGGAGCAGCAGCAGTCAAGAGCAGGGCCAGCCCACTTCCCTAGGAGGCGGTGGGAAGGGGGCCGAGTGGTTGTCAGGCGTGGTCCTCCCCGTCAGCCACGTGGCGGTAGCCAGGAGGCTGGGCCTGCGTCCGGAAGAGGACCGTGAGGAGCAGCACGATGAGAAGGAAGAGGATGGAGCCACACACGGCCAAGGCCACAATCACCTCTGCACAGAAAGGGGGAGAAAGAGGACGTTAGGGTCACCCTACAAGCACCTAGCTGCCACCATGTGCCAGGTGCTGCTTTGATACTGGGACAGACAGGTGGCCAAGACAGTTTGCCCTGTGGGATTTCCATTTTGGAGAAGGAGCTCCAGCACACAAGCAAAGGACACCTCGGTGATGAGGGCTATGAGCGCGGTAGGTAAGCCAGGAAAGGCTGCACCAAAGAAGAGCCCCGACCTGGTGACAGTGGGTGAGACCCAGAGACCTGAGAGCAGAAGCTGGGTGCATTGACACCGCTTAATCCCAGCACCCAGCTGCTGTGGCTGGAGAATCACAAGTTGGATACAGCCTGGACAACTTGGGAACCAGTGAGACTAGGTCTCAAAAAAATAAAAAAAAAAATGGGGAGGGACCAAGGATGCAACTCGGTGGAGAGGCCCTAGGTCTGCCTCCACATGCCCTAAAACAAAAACTAACAGGCCTAAGCATGTTGGGTGGGAGGTGGAGGTCGGGAAGCAAATGCAAGAGGGCCTGGCTTAGGAATAAATTTGCCGTGATCTAAGGTCACAAAATGAGCGTCCCTAGCACAAAGCAGGGGTCCTGGGAGGTTGTGGCAGAGACCCTGGGCTTCATTCTGTGTGACAGGAAGCTATTGGGAGAGTGAGGAGTACAGTGATGCACCAGCTGACATTCTTAGAAATGACCTCCGCTGCATATTGAGAAGACGAGCAAGGATAAGAAACCCTGGAGAACACCAAGAAACTCGGCAGCAACTCAGGACCAGGACTGGCTTGGGCCAGGAAGGCGAGCAAGCACGTGCCAGGGAAGGCTGAGCTCACAGGACCTGCTGGTGGCTTGGACGTGGTGTAGGAGCGAGACGATGCCTCAGGCTTTGCTGCGCTGCTCAGTGATGGATGCAGCACTGGCTGAGCTGGGGGATCCTCTGGAGGAACTCCTGTGAGCCAGCTTGTGCTCACTGGACGTCCACAGCGAGGCTCTGAGTCCGCAGTGAGGCACACAATTGTAGATCGGGGATGAGGCCGTGTCTGCTAGCACACAGAAGGCTGGCAAGGGAGCTGCCTGGAAGTTATGGGAAAGGCCAGGAGAAGCCAAGACAGTGGGATTTGAGGTTTTATTTCTGCAGTCCTAGGTTCTGTTCCTCGCAGGTGCTCTGCCACTGAGCTGTACCCTCAGTTCCCAAGAAAGTGTCAGAGCAAGGAGTGATCAGTTCTTTGATGGTGATGAAAGGCGACAAGCGGCTAAGAACTGGCACCACGGCAGGAGAGTGACAGAAGATTAATGTTGGCCTCAGAGAATGAGTAGTGAGGAGGTGAAGCTAGTGTCCAGGCAACTCTTGAGAGGATTCTACTCCCAAATGGATCAGAGAGATAGGGGAGCTGGAAAAGTGGGTCTTAAGCCTTTGTTGGCTTTGGAATTGCTGTAATCTGTGGGAGTGGACATGGTGTCACAGGTCCTGCAGAGGAGAGATGGGGCAGCGACAGTGGCTTCCACCAGCAGTTGAGCTGTGGCCTGTGATGGGAAGGCATTCTCTCTCTGCTCTTACTTTCAGCTACACAGGAAGTGAGCACATCATTTCCAGGTACACAAAGTGGTCTCAAGGCAGAAGAGGGAACTGTCCAGAGAAATGGACTATGGTGACAGCTCCCTCTAGGCTTGGGCATGGAAAGTGAATGCTGGTCTGCGGCCTGGCTGGCAGAGGCAGTGGCACTCACCTGTGTCTGCGGTATTGCTTGCCAGCTGGCACTCCTGCTGCCAGTCCTTGGATACAACAGGCTCTGTGAGGCGAAGGAAGTCCTGCAGTGGGCACCGGTGTGGGCAGCCAGGCAGGAGCAGGGGCCAGGGGGCCTTCTTACTTTCATTCCGGAAGTACATCTCCACTGAGAAATTCCTGGAGCCAATGGGCAACACAGGCTGCTCACCATGCCTGCCACACAGCCACACCCCAGTGCCACCCCAGAGGACACCTTGTTGGCGCTACTTACCCACTATCTTCCTGGTACAGTTCAAATATGTGGCAGGAAGCATAGGGGGTTTGTGCACCACTGTAGACATCCAGGGCCATTTGCAGAGCAACCAGGGTAGTGTCGTGCTGAAAGGAAGAGGGACTGCCCATCAGTACCGCTCCCCAAAGCCTGGACTGAACGGAGAAGAAATCTGGCTCCCGGCCTGAGCTCTGAGCTTACCGCGGAGTAGACCAGCAGCTTAGGGAGTTGGGAGGTTGTTGCCATGAGGGTCAGATTCTTCCGTATCTGAGCCAGCAGGACTCCTAGAGCAGGAAAGTCCCTGGTGTCAGTTGTGCCAGCCACCTCTGTCTGTGTGCTCCTCACCCTGCTACCCTGGGTCTGATCCAGCCAAGAGGACATTTTCTTTTTGCACTATTGAGGATGGCACCATGGCCTTCACACCAAGCCCTTTTTCGGGGTCGAGGAGATGGCTCAGTGGAATAAGCGCTTCCCGGGCAAGTGCAAGGGCCTGAGTTCAATCCCTGGTTCCACCAAAAAAAAGAAGAAAAAAGCCCTTTTTCGCTTTTTTATGTGACAAGATTCTGCTAAGTCACTAAATTGCCTGGGCGGGGCACAAACTTTTAATCCTCCTGCCTCAGCCTCCCAGTGCTGGGATTACAGGTGTGCCACCACCCTCGCTCAGAGAATTCTAGGTTCTTGGGGACCACATTGGAACTCCACCCCGTGTCCTGCTAAAGACTTTCAGATTTATAGAGGGAAGCAAAATAACACGAACCTATTTTTAAACACAGATGTAGAAATCCTGTCTTATGAATAAGCCAGGAGGCCCTGTCCACGTTTGATTCTTCAATGTGGAACAAAAAACCCCTGAAGATTATTTTACAACACAGTGGTGGGCAGCTGCCATGTGCAAGCTCTGAGAACTCCAGTGGGGTCAGACTGACACCTGGCATACCCTTGGGTACTCCAAGTGGCAGGTGGCACCTGCATCCCTCAGCCTTCTCTCCAAGTGACCCATGGTTCTCCAAGGGAGGGATTCACTTAGGGAGGGTACCATTTAGCAACAAGTGGCAGAAAAGGGACATGTGGACCTGACTGCATGGTCACAGTAACACATGGGCTAAGCATTAGGAAAACTGGGGAGACCTGCTGTAAAGGGGGCAACAAGTGGAAATTTTTTATTTGTTTATTTATTTATTTATTTTGTGTGTGTGTGGCCAGCTTAGCCCACCAGGGGGCGGGGCGGGGCGGGGCGGGCTGGCATGTGGTGCTGGGGGATTGAACCGCGGTCCCTGTGCTTTGCTTACCTTGGCTTGTTCTAGGTAGGTGCTTTAGACCACTGAGCCATCTCACCAACCCCTGGAAATTTTTTTTGTACGGAGCACTGAACCTAGGGCCCTTGCCCTGCGTGACATCACAGTTCTTTTTATTTTTTATTTTTAGCCATTCTCCCTGAGCTGCTCAGGCTGGGCTCAGACTTCAATGTTCATGCCTCAACTTCCCAAAGTACTAGGATGGCAGACATGTACCATCACACCCAGCAGAGATTTTCAGTACTGCAAGGTCCCAAGGACAGGGGCGCCTTGGTGCTCTCATCACTTACCCCCCTGAAGTCTGGCCTTCGCCACCTGCTCGTGGATGCCAAAGAGGAAGCGGAAGCTGAAGTCCTTTAGGTGGCTGAGGCGCTGCATGGTTTGGGGCGAGGCCCAGGAGGGCAGCAGTAGCCCATGGGTTTGCTGTGTGGTGCAGTGGGCAGGTTAGTTCCAGGCCTAGACCAGAGCCTCTCGGGGGCCTCTCCTCCGCAGAGGGAAGGTGCCTGTGTGTGTGAGGGGGACAGGAGACAGAGGTGAGGCACGGGCTCAGGGCTGTCGTGGTGGGTGGTAGCAGGCTCGGCACAGGAGAGGAAGCTCAGGACTAAAAAGCGAGATCAGCAGATAGGAGCTGACACCACGCACTTAGGGCTAGCAGAGCAAGATGTGCTGACAGCCAGCAAAGCACTTCCCACTCTGAGGTTCTCTTCCCCACAGGGGAAGTTCCTTGGTTTCACAAGCAGCTGCCCACTAGGCACCCAGGTGGATATCAGTGCCCAGACACCATATGCTGCACTGTCCTGAGACCTGGGACTGGAGAGGGGCCAAGGGCACAATCTTGTGGGCACCCTAGCAGGCTCACCTCGCAGAAAAGAGTGTCATACACATTCCATACGGTTTCCAGGGTCAGGTCAGTGAGCCCCGTCTCGTTGGCCACCATGGCCAGAAATTGCTGCAGAGAAAGGAACCGGGGGTCAGTCCCACCCAGGCAGGGCACAGGAAGCCAGGCTCTAGGTCTCCCCCACTCACTGCATTCTGGGCATTCTCATTCTGATACTCTGTTGTCTGCCTGGTCTCATTCTGCAGCTGCTCATAACGGGGACATGGGCCCAGCGGGAACTTCAGCAGCTGCAAACCAAAGGGAGAGCCAGGTGAGCAGGCCCAGGACCACAGTGGTCCCCCAGTCATCTCCAGGAAAGGGTTGGCCAAGCTTACCCTGTCCTCACTGAGGGGCACAGTGTGCACGGGGATGGGCTGCCAGGAGATGTTAGGGTTGAAGCGCTGCATCCCATCAGGAGGGAAGAGTCCAGCCAGGTTGGCCTCTGCACTCATGAGCGTGCGGTCAAAGTCTGTGCTGCGCACGTAAACCTGTCAGAATGATACAGAGAGGCTCACCCATGTGTGTGTGCAGATGGGGTCCTCCCTCGCTGGGGCCCCAGCACGTTGGACATCTCCATGCATCAGGCCCCTTCTCCTTCTCCAGGATGAGACAATAAGGAATAGAGAGTGGCTTGGAAAGATGGAGAAATGAGCTCAAGGGAACAGTAACATATAGACTCTGGGCACAGCTGTGGCTGAGAGCAGTAACCAGTGCTCCCCATACCCGTGGGTGAGGAGCGGACCTCAGGAGCCAGCACACTTGCCAGCCTTCCCTGCGCCCCTTCATCTCGGTTCT
This sequence comes from Tympanoctomys barrerae, assembly GCA_002564285.1. NCBI lineage: Eukaryota > Metazoa > Chordata > Mammalia > Rodentia > Octodontidae > Tympanoctomys > Tympanoctomys barrerae. The sequence goes on along the minus strand of NDGN011403123.1, from coordinate 7,747 downwards.
GCCTGGCTTATCTGATATTCCCACTGCGCACTAGGCTCCAGGAAGTCAGAGTTTATCTGTGTCGTGCTCTATTATATACAATGTACAAGCACAGTGCTTGGTCCTTAGTAGGTACTCAATGAATTTTGATTGGAAGTCTATAATTTCGCAGTTAGCCCTTTGCCAGGTTTTTCCTGAAGCTTGGGTTATTCGATGCTTAATCAGTTTTGCCTTTCCTCAGCTAAGCAGGGTCAGCTCAGCCTCCAGGCACATTCTCTGGATCGCTTGTTCTAGACACTTCTTGGATCTCTTCTTGTGATCAGAAATAAAGGAGAGAATCCAAAGCGCTCAGTCTCTCACCGAGGCCCCCAGGACAGGGTGAGGACAACAGACCCCATTCCTCTGACCTCCCAGCCTTACCTCTTGCCTGTGGTAAGAGGCATTTAGGAAGCCATGGTATCGCTGTCGCAGAGCCTGGCCCAGCTCCCAGTGCTGCAGCATCCCTTCCTGTGGGCAAAGCTGATGTTAAGAGGGTCCTGGGAAGGGATGGCTCACATTCCCCAAAGGATTTAGACACTTTCTCTCTAGGTTGACTTCTGGCTGGAAGTAGGCCTGGGTTAATGGGATCCCAAAAATCATTTACTGAGTGGTCAGTTGTACATGGAACTGTCCTAGGCACAGAATATAATGTAAAGTTACATATCTGGTCAGAGCTAGCTGGGGAAATAATTCAACAGCCAAGACATGCTTAGCATGCCCGAGGCTCTGGGTCCATCAACAACAACAAAATCTGGTTCAAGTTAGCATCTATTGGGGAAGTGGCTGTTTAGGAGGTCCCCTAGTATTGTAGCTTGCTCCCGAGGTCACTCACTGTTCAGCTCATGCTGAGGGTGGCTGGCACCAGACCCACCTTGGTTAGCTGACCGAACCCCTGGGGCCACTCCTCTTCCTGATGGGGGTCCTTGGGATATGTCTTCACTGGGGATCGGTCTCCATGTCGATACAGCTGAGAAAAGAAAATGGCTTGCCTACAGGTTGGAAGGATCTGCTTTGCCCCCTGTTGGATAGGGAGCCTCACTCTCTGGGAGGCCTTATCATTACTGCAAAAGATGTTGCTTCAGAAAGCTCTTACCTTGGCTAAGGACTGTAGGGGTAGCTGTAGGAAAAGTGAAATGCACAGATGGGGAGGACTGTAAGAGTAGTGCAAGCAATGCATGGGGGGGGGGGGGGACAGGGACAAGCACCAGTGTCATCTTGTCCCTGGCAGACCTATCCCACCTGCCTTGATCTAGAACAACTCCTTTTGGGTGTCTGACCCCCAGAATGGCCCAGGGCTCCACGTCGATGCTGAGCCCAGCCCTCTGAACTGCCTAGGCCAGGCGTCTCCTACACCAGCTCTTCCTCCTCCTCTGGACCCTCGACCCCAGCACAAGCACTGCCCCTCCCTCCACAAGGCCTTTGCCCTTCCAGCACTGGCGAACCCTTTGGTGACTCCACCAACCATTACCAAGGTAACGAAGCGCAGACTCCGGGCCTGGGTGGGTGGCATCACCATCAGGTTCACGCCAAGAAGAAGCTGGAGAAGAGCCGCCCGGCTCCAGCCAGACCGCCTGCCCGCCATCACCGTTGTGTTCGGTGTAGCAAAGAGGCCGGAACGCACTACATCGCTCCTGCTGCAGCCGCCCGGACTTACACATAAGGACACCAACCGGAAGTTCACTCGTCGCCATCTTTTGTAAGGGAGGCGCTAGGGAAAGCGGAATTGCAGAGGGAAAAGGAACAGGTTGGCGATTTGGTTGTAGTAGAGGAACACGGAAATGTAGTGCAACTTTGCGTGGTAGAGAGGGCTTGAAGACCCGGTAAAGGGGTCCCACGGTCCGGCTTGCCTCTTCCCGTACCAAGGTCGTGGTTACGCCGGGCGGAACCACGGCAGGCCGAAAGAGCGCCCCCTGAGGTTGGGTGTTGCCGGGCCGGGGCGGGGAATGCTGGGTATCCTGGCCCCTGCCTCGGGGTGCAGCTGGAGCGGGCTCCGGCCCTGTTGCCCTGGAGAAGGCTTGTTTGGGGTGTAGGGTACAGCTTGTGAAGAACCCCGTGGACTCCCTGTGCCCTTGAGGTTGGACCATTCTAGTCGCTCTTCGTGCGCCCAGCAAACCTTAAGTTTCCTTTCCCTGTGCTGCCGCCCCTCGGCTGCTAAGTTTCAGTTAATTAGAGTCAAGACGTCAGGCTTTCTTCCCCAAGGATTTGGGTCGCACAGGATGTTCGGACTTCCCAGACCCGAAGCCTGAATTCCCCTGGGAGATCTTTCATACCACGGAAGCAATATTTTGGGGCTGGCACATAACAGCGGAAGTCAGCGCAGTTTCCGCAGAATCAGCGGTCTTCTTAGCGTTAAGGTGCTGCCAGTTTGGCCCCAGGACTTTGAGCTTGGGTGACACACAGTTCGGGCCTTGGGACACTGATTCATATCCCCGTTTGCTTGAAACAAATCCATCTCAGCCCATTGGCAAACAAAGCTGATCAGAATTGTTATCTTGTTCTGGGACTCCAGAATCAATTATTTGTATGCACCGCACAGTCTGAACTTAATGGCTCAGAAGGACACTTAAGGAGTAAATAGAACAGTGGCTGGTTAGCCAAGTAGTGTTAACAGTATGAGTCGTAAACACTGTATCATGAAGATTTAGCTCTTTCTCCCTCAGAAAAGCACGCTCATATAACACTTAAACACACTTAATGGAACTTGGTATAATCCCAAGAGTTTCCACAATACCCTCCACAGGGCTATTAATCAGACCTCTGAGTCCCAATTCGACCTAGTTCCCTCACTTTACAGATTTTAGGAACCAACTTGAAAAGATGATTTGTCCAAGCTCACACCATTTAGGGGAATGGGTTGAAGGTGAAGTTTTCTGCCAGTCTTTTGGTGGGGATGTGGGTAGATAACTGGAATTAAACCAAGGACACTTGTGGTGAGCTACATTGCTAACCCTTTGTGGAGGGGGGCAAAGTTTGGCTAGATTCTCAAACTGGTAGTCCTCTGGCCTCAACCTCCCACTGCGCTGGGGTCACAGTGTGTGCCCTCAAGCCCTGCTCCATTCAGTCTTTGTAATGAGCTGTTGCTCGCAGACTGCCCAGATTGCATTTGTTACTCAGCTGTGCCTTTTTTCATGCCCCAGATAAAGAGATTTTCTACCAAAGAAACTTTTCCCGTTATTGTGATTGAATGGGGCATGACCAACTGGCAAACTATTACACATTAGTGGGCTTTTTAGAGGGTGTTTTGTTTTCATGTGACCTGTACTACTCTTGCAAGCTAGTCAGACCCTTGCGCTCTGAGAATTTAAATCTTTACTTTTTATTATTTTTAAAAATGTATTTAGCACTGGGCCCACAGGGTCTTATTACACAAATCGGACTTGTAGTGATCCTCCTGTTTTCAGCCTCCCAAACGCTGGGATGACAGGCATGCACTGCCACACCATGTCAATCACCACCTCGGTGCATCCTGGGGGTAGGGCCTGCGCGATATGCAGGGGATTGAACCCCAGTCCCTGTGCCTGCCTAAGCAGGGGCTTTAGTCGGCTGAGCTATCTGGCCAGCCCCAAGAATATAAATCTTTAGCTCACCAAATTTTAGCAAGTAGAACAAAAATCCCTCAGGTTCATCTTTTGCTTTGCTTCCTACTTGCTCAAATCCATCAAATCCTTTGTGCCTGCAAGTGTCCCATGCAGGCAAGGTTGATGAGGCAGTTTTTATTTCAGCTTGTATAGTGAGAAATGATTCCAGGATGCATGGGGATTTCAAGTACATGGTAGGGCTGGAGTTGAGCCTTGATTTCTGGGTTCTACAGCTTTCACATATTTTCTACCAGATGGTTCTGTGTTCCTCACACCTTAATTCCTAACGATGCAAACAGAAAGATACAGGTGCAAAAAGAAATAATAATATATATGGGTGGCTTGGTAGAACATGGGCCTACCCAGTCCCAATAAACTGGTGTCGGGAGGTAAGGCTGGGTTTGGGAATTACCACTGTTCCTAGCTGGGGAGGCAGGTTAACCATTCTTCCCATCTGGGGAGACAGTTTTACATAATGGAGTGAGGTGGGGTTTCATTTTGCTTGAGCTTGTTTTTAGTTGGTTGGTTGGGTGTTTTGTTTTGGGTTTTTTTGTTTTGTTTTGTCTTTTTAGACAGGGTTTTGCTATGTAGTTTAGGCTGGCCTTGAATTCTTTTTGTAGCCCAGGCTGGCCTTGAACTGGCAATCCTGCTACCTCAGCCTCCCAAGTGCTGGGATTATAGTCATGTACTGCCATACCAGCCAGAGCTGGAGCTTTTGAATCAGCTTTATCTATATTCAAATTTGATATTTGTACCTTTCCAATAACTATTTCCTTGGATTTATAATGAAATAATACCCAGAAAGGTAAGTTATAAGAGCCTTTTCTTTATTTTCTGCCTTCTCTGTCATCTCTGGACTCAGGTCTAGGAAGCAGGAATTCGTGGATTCTTCTCTATCTTGATGTTGGGAGGTTGAGCAGAAGTCACTTGAGTTTGTATCTAGTGGTCTTCAAGGTGATCCCACACGTCCCTCAGAATGGGGACAGAGGGAACAGGAAGCCCATGCCTGTAGACCTTAGCCTGTGGCCTGCTTCCCAGGAATGAGTGCTTCAGGGAAGGGTCCCGGCAGTGCAAATGATGGTGGTCAGGCAAATGCTCCTATGCTTGTGTCCTGGCTCCCTCTATTGCCAATAGAATCCTCTGGAGATGGGGTGGGGGGCCAAAGTGTGACTTGGGAAGAAAAATCCCAGCGGTGTTCCCAGAGAGCTTGCTTCCAGTAGGAGCCAGGGAGACACACGATGGGGACATTCTGGACCTAATACCTGCCAGCTCATGGCACCATGCCGTGAGGGCAGGTCCAACTATGGGTCACCCGATGGCCTGTCCAAGCTTGCGGGGGAAGTGCCAGTGCTGGCCTCTGGCCTCTCTAACAGGACCTGTTCCTCCTCATTCCCTTTTTCCTCCCCTCCTAGTAAAGGGCTCCCCAACCCTTAGAGCTGGCAGCAAACGCTGGCAATACCCCACTACAGAGGCCAAGCTGGGCTGACTCCCAGCTTGGAGCCTTTTCTCCTTGCCCTATTTGTTCCACAGCTCACTCTAACCCGACTCAGGTGGCTCCAGCTGGGGCTACTGGGTGACCCTGGGTCCTGGGAAGCTACCTCAAGGGACTAGGGGGTTAGGAGAGGGAGTTGAGGGTCAAGAATAGCTGAGGGAGGCCCTTTCAGCTCCCAGGAGATACATCACCAGGCCAAAGACCAATGTTGAGTCCCACATCCCTCAGAACCAGGTGTTGTAGGGACCTCTGTGACTGTTGCTGGTGCCTGGACAGACAGGCAGCAGGAGCTGTGATGTGGGTGTGGGGACCGGGCAACTCCAGGCCAGGGTCCCTGGGGTCTGCTTTCCCAGGACAGCTGGGGCCTGTGAAAACCAGGGAAGGGACATGTGAGAGGAACAGAGAGCCTTGTGCTCATGACTCGTGAACCCCCAAACCAGGGAGGGGCCCATGGGAAGAGACGGCCTTGTGACGAGAGGGAACAAAAGCTGGACCCAGAGGCAGAAGTTGGAGATGAGGGCTGCTGTCAGAGGGGCTTTTGGGAAATGTGAAAGCGAATGCATGGGCAGATTTCGCAACAGCGCGGCTTGCTGGCTCCTTGTGTGCACTGTGTGTGCTGTTCCGCGCCCCACCCCGGCTTCCTGGTCTCTCGCAAGCACAGCTGCTGCTTCGGCTTTCCCACCCTGCTCCTGGCCTGGGCCTCTGTCCCACCCCTGCCCCTGCCTCTCTCCTCTCCCCTGGTGCCCTGGTGCTCTCCCTCTGTCCTCCTCTATAGCTCCTTCTGGCTGCCTGCCCTGGCCCCTGGCCTGGGCCAGACGTGGGCCCATGGGAACTGGAGTTGACAGCAAAACAGGAAGAGCCCACCAGCAGGAAGCTGGGAATAGGCAGGCAGTGAACGGCCAGCAGTAACCTCAGTTACTGCCTCCTGTATCTGAGCTGAAACAGCTTGTGGCTCCACCTCTCCCTGCAGCCCCCAACCTCGCACCTTCCATGGAAGCCCTCCATGTGGTCTAACAGGGTGAACAGTCAACGGGAGTATACTGGACTCTCCATGGTGTAAGGACCACACAGGTGCGAGGGCTGTAGGACTCAGGGGTACAGTGTACAAGTACAAGGTGATACAGAGGCTATAGCTTGGAGGACTTGGGCAAGAGAACAATCACTGCCAACTCTAGAACGCTTACTGTGTGCCACCTATGGTGTCCTGATAGGTCTGACTCTCACTGCTATCTTGCATTACTATTACTGTTGTTGTTGTTATCATTCTGTGTTTTTTTGTTTATTTTTGAGACAGGGTCTCACTATGTAATCCAGCTGGCCTTGAACTAAGGTATAGCCCAGGTTGGCCTCAGACTCTCAGCAATCCTCCTGCCTCAGCCTCCAGAGTCCTGGGCTTACAGGGCTGAGACACCACAGCTGACTGTTGTTATTATTACTAACACTGTCATTACTATCCCTATTTTAAAGATGAAGAGAGGCTCAGAAGCCTTAAGGAACTCCAAGCTCATATGGGGAGCCTAGATTGGAATCCCAGCAGCATGACAGAAAATTGCTCGGCTAATGAGGGCTTGAAGCCATAGTCTGAGCCCAGAGCCCAGATTCTACATGAGCATGCCACATTGAAATTATTCCAGCTGAGGCGTATGAGCTAGGGAAGGATCCTGTTTAATTATTCATTCGATAGACCCAAGCACAGAACCTAGCCTGTTGCCTCTGCTGTGCCAGGTCCTGTTCCAGGGATTCAGGGGAAGATAAAATAAAGGAAGCCCACCGTTAGTCCCCATGGGTGGGTCTCATGGCCCAGATGTGGCTTTAGTCTCTGTGGAACCTACCACAGCTTCAGGTGGGACTGCTCCCAGAGAAGGCAGCCCAGGTCCCTTTCTGGGGCTGGCCTGGGCTGGCCTGTGGGTGCTGCCGTCTGCTCCCTTCCCACTGCAGGGCTGCTGGTGCTCAGATCCACTGCCACCAGCCCCCTTGCGGGCTGCAGGGCTCCCACACACAGATTCCCTGAAAGGCCCAGCACCTGCCTCTCTGCACTTGGCACCCTACCAGCCTGGCTGTGTTCTGGGGCTGCTAGGGAGAGCCTGGCCCCTTCCCAGGGGCAGTGGAGGAGGAGGCAGGCTGGGAATGCAGGCTGGGCTCAGTGTCGCAATTCCGGGCAGTGTGAGACCTTTGCTCCACGAGGTGTCTGTGGAGGGAGGGACAGTGACTCCAGAGGCTGCCGGGAGCGAGGTGCTTCCCACAACCTGGGAAGCAGCCCTTCTGTTAGCTCCGAAGCCTCTGGGTGAGGAGAGGGGAGAGACGTGGAGTCTTGCCAGTCTGCGGCAAACACAACTGTGGTGCTTGAGGGTAGGGGACTCCGTGGCGCTGGCAGAGGGGCGGCTGGCTGGGGAGGAGTCAGCCTGGTGGGGAAGCTGGCCAGGAAGAAGAGGTGGCCTGACCCCTGGCAGGCCCTCCCCTCAGCCTCTCCCCACATTACTACTTCCTGGCTCCAGGTCCCTCTGAGCTCAGCTCTAGTCACCACTGTATGCTCAGTGCAGGGCGCTCACTGCACCATCCTCCCGTCCCAGCAAGGGGGCTCCAGAGACTGCGCAGCCAGGAAGTCTGGTAGCCCGGGACACGGTGGGTCTGCTCTTCAGCCATGGCCTGGGCTCTCTCT
>NDGN011403106.1:0-11261 GCA_002564285.1 Tympanoctomys barrerae | reverse complement strand
TATATATATATATATATATATATATATATATATATATATATATATCATATATATATATATATATAATTTTTCCCTTCTTTCTTTTTCTTCTTTCCCTCATCCCACTTGTTGCTTCCCTTTGAACAGTTTCTTTCCCCTTCACAGTATGTATTGTGCCTTTCAGATTTTACTCTTTCTGATTCTCACACTAGGGAGATAATACAATGTTTACATATATAGGTTTAATTTACTTATGAGTATGAAAACAGGCCCCCAAAATTCAAAGACCCAATCCAAAAATGGGCATCTCAGATGAACACACTACTCAGAGGAAGAAATGCAAATGGCAAATGAATATACAAAAAATGTTCAGCATAGTTGGTCATTCAAGAGATGCAAATTAGAACAACACTGAGATTCCTTGTCATCACTGCAAGAACAGCTATCACCAAACTGTCAGTCAATAACAAATGCTGGAGAGACTGTGGGGGGAAAGGAACCCTTCTCCATTGTTGGTGAGAGGGCAGGCTCGCAAAACCACTAAGGAAATCAGTGTGGATATTCCTCTAAAAGCTAAGTTTAAAAAAAAAATCTAAGATTGAAAGTTCCATTCAACCGAACTATTCCCTGCTTGAGTTTGTTCCAGAAGAACTGAAAACCTCGTACCACGGAGATGTACACACACAACATTTATAGCAGCTCAGTCTGTCAGAGCTAAATGTTGGAAGCAACTCAAATGCCCATCAGCTGAGGAATGGATGAAAAGATGTGGTATTTTTTATACAATGGAGTATGACTTAGCTATAAAGAAAGATAAACTCAACGCTTTTGTAAGTAAATGGATGCAACTGAAAACCGTATTCATAAGTGAAATAAGTGCTTTGTTTTGTAACAGCACTAACAATTTTAACATGGTGGATGTCACAATCAAATTCGATACTGAACTGAGAGTCAGCGATTGCGACGCTGATCCTACCATGAGCCGACATAGCTGACAGACGGGCGGGCTTTCTCCTCTCACGGCAGGCGCGAGGGCACAGAAGCCAACTAAAGCAAAGTAGAGCAAGCGCCTGCTGACCTGCCGGGAACCCGCGCCGGCCAGGTGGAGCACAGCGCAGCAGGGCGCCGGAGAGGCACAGCCGAGTGCGCACACGTGCGCACCTCCCACGTCGGTTCCAGCAACGTGCTGCAAGCAGCAGAGGCTGCGTCACCCTGGCTCTGCGGCAGAAAACTCGCCTTCACTCTGTTGTTGCCGGATTGAGCTGGATTCTGAGTCAGAAGTTCCTGCAAAACGCTGTATGGGCAGTGTAAGGGCGTGTACTGACCCTGGGGCCTCTGACTCGTGCGCCACTGGCCTGGGGTTGGTGCCTGTACCGGGCTCCCTGCAGTTTGCCAAGCTTGCTAACTCGGGGCAAGAAACAAAAAGAAGAAAGAAAAGTTTCCCCTGGTTCTTAAGTGCTTGGATTTACAAGTGGTGATTGCAATCTCTTCTTAACTTATATAAAGTTGTAACGTAATTGCGGAGAACAGGAGAAGTGCCCCTGCCGTCTGCCCAGACGCAGGCTGTTCTTGGCCCAGAAAGCCGCGTGTTCGCCCACCGTGCAGTGGAACTTCGTGCAAACTCCATTTAGCCTAAACGATAGGATAAAATAGGCTCACTAAGTAAAGTTAGAACATGTCACCCGCTGTCTGTCTCATTTTATACACAGTGGTGCTTTTAAGGAGTATGTTCTGCTGAATTGTGACCAAAGCTTTCGTGATAAAGATTTGGCTTAATGACCAGTCTTCTTCAGAGGTGGAAGCAGCCGGAGGCCGCAACGCTGCAACAACGGCAGGGGAAAACCTCATGGGAGTGTGCGCTCTCAACGGCCGCCGCTGCTGTCTGCAGGGAAGGTCACAATGCAGTGGCCTAGAAATCCACGTTCCAAGGCCTGTGCAAATGGTGTGACTTCCCTCAGTGTGGACGTGCAATGAAAAGCAGTGGCAAAGCCAGTACGGCAGGCGGAAACTTACCTTGCTGCACACTCAGGATGGGGTGGTAAGCGTGAAGCCGCTCGGTGAGAGACGCCTGCCCACTCGCCTCTACTGCAGCCCTGTTAGTCCATCGGAATGAACTGGAATGTTCTCCACCAGGCGAAAGGGCCCGCAGCGAAGCACCCACACAGCACCTGCTCAACAGCCGGAATCCTGCCGCGGGGGAGCACGGGTGGAAACACAGGACAGTACGGTAAGGGAAATACCCACGCACGGGAACGTGAATGTTGTCCACAGCTGTTAGCTGAAGTTACAGTCATAGAAATGGAGTAGAGCGGAGGCCTTGCAGGCTGGGCACGGACACAGGAAGGAGTCAAACTGAGGCCAAACACACCTGCACCGGCGATCCCGTGGTCCTGGGGAGGCGGTCCCGTGCCGTGTGGCCAATCAAGACAGTTGCCACTGTGATAATGGTCATGCATTTCAAAATAATTAAGAGAAGAATTGAATCTCAGCAAACAGAAATAACACCTCAGGAGACAGAAGTGTTAATTGTGCTGTTTTGCTAATCGCACATTGTGTGTATATATTGTTGTACTGCTGTCCTGGGAAGTAAGTGTGCTAGTGTAGTCTACCTAAAACATTAAAATAAAGACAGGTCCAAACTCCTCATAGGAGTTCATAGGGCTCATGCGAGCCCATTTAGCCTTCCTCCCTTGTAGCCAAGCCCAGAACACCCAGGAATTTTCGCTGCACAACAGAGACTGTGCTGAAGGCATTTGTGCAGCCCAAATGCTCATGGCCCTTGAGTAATGTCATCACGGTGTGCGGCACGGCCATAGACAGGGAACATCTACTGGCATGTGGACAGTGCAGGTGCATTCTTAGATGTGTTTCCATGTAATCTGAGAATTAGTTTAGTGCTGGATGTTCACTGACCACGAGAACATTAAAGACATACATTGTAGTATTTTGTAGATTTAGTTTTCTAATATGCTTTATTATATAACGCAGAACACATGAATTTGCTGCCCTTGAAAAAAGTATGCATGCATACAGGCATATGCACTATATTTATACAAACATATTTGCATGCATATATGCCATGTATGTACAAACATGTGCATACACATAACATATTATGCCATTATTATTTTTAACTTATAATGGTCAAAATACTCACAAAATGTGCAAGTGAATAGAGTAAATGACATTATGCGTTATTGCGAATCGCTTCATTTGCAATTTTAGGTGCAGTGTCTAGAAGCATGTTGTGAGGCTGCATGAACTGATGTTGATTGTGATTTTGGTCACCTTTGTAGGATGAATTCATTCTCACAGACTGAAAGATGGACCCAGACAAACATTTCCACACAGCACATTCTCAGGTAAGAGCTGAGCAAGAAGCATTCCCACAAATGAAGAAAATGGGCCCCTGACCCCTGGCACCTTCAGAAAGGCGCGGGCGGGCCACACAGCTGGAAGCAAGTGTGTTCTGAAGGAAGGAGATTTTCAGCAGAATATGTTCCACATTTTGTACAGCACTCGTTAAGTGTGCCTAGAATTGTTTTGCTGGGAAGCTCAGAAGGCCGTTAGGGCCTCACAGATTTCAGGGGGAATCACACGGTCAATATTGTTGCAAAGAATATTGTTCCCCACACCCACCCCCATCATAAGGAGGAATCAAACCCAAACCTTTCTTGTGGGGACGTGCAAGTAATTGAGCCAGAAAGAAGAAAGGAGAGGACATTGCCGTAGTCTCCGCCCTGCTCCAAGGTTGACGTGTTCGTGAGTGAGCAGTCGGGCTCCTGTCCCAGAGTGGGATCCTGCCCAGCAGCCATCCTGCACAGCATCCACTCTCCCAAGCCTGCGGGGGGCTGCAGCTCTGCCTGAAGTGGAAGAACCATCCAAGCTGTGCGCTGGCTCACCCTTCCTCGCAGAAGGCAGCTGTCTGTCCACTCTGCTCAGAGCACTTAGCAAAGGCACTGCACGGGCCTGAGCGTCTCCATGCCCAGACTTCTGGGCCTTGCCCTCTGCCACAGAGGAGAATCCAAGCATTGATGGGGACGGTTCTGTCATGATGGTGGCTTGCAGCTCCTCTTTGGAAGCCATCAGCAAGTGCCACCATCAGCAACCCTAGTGTGACGTTGGCGCTCGCTGTGGAGCTAGTGAGACAGCAGTCACTGCTTGGGCTGAGGAAAATTTCATGGCAGATATTTATAGCGGAATGACAGCTTTAGCCTTTGCAGATTCTCACTCCAGAGGAGACTTTCCTATGTTCTAGGCGATAACTTCTATAAACTAACCATTCTGCTACTATATTCGTGGAAACGTCCCATCTGTACAAAACTTCTATTTCTATTTTAGGTTTAGTTTTTCTTAGTTCTCTGGTTTCCCAGCATCTCTGACTCAGATACTCTGGCAGTTTTCCAAAAGAAATTACTCTACCTTCAGATTCAAACTGGAATCTTCCCTTAGTCTTACTTAGTTTCTTTGAACTTTCTTCTGCACCCATGTGGGCTTCCTGGTCTCCAGGTGCTTTTCCCATGAAAGAAGCCCTACCAGGTTCCCCAGAAGCAGGAAGAAGAAGGGGTGCACTTGGGCTGTATTTTCAAGGATGCAGAGTTCAGCATCATATTTTGCAAGCGGCATAGCTCAGTGACAGAGCATTTGCCTTACATGACACAGCTGGAGTTGGATCTCCAAGATTGACATCAACAACCACAACAACCCATGAGTTGTGTGGAACACAACTTTCATGAGCAGCAAATTGAAAAACTTAGCTGACCCTGCACAGTTAAAGGGATTAAATGTATTTAGCACACAAATTATAAAGTTTAAGATAATTGGTAAGCAAATTATCCTGATTGATTGTGATACAGTGTATAGTTGAGTGGAAGCATTGTGCCGCATGATGATGCAAGGCCACAGGTTGTGACATCACGAGGCATTGAGAGAAACCCAGCTCCTTAGTGGAGCACAGCTCTGGGTGTGTCAGGGGACAACTGACCTGCAGGCTGCGCCTTGAACCCTGGAGAGGGAATTTCCAGCCTGGGCGTAGGCACCAGCCAACAGGCTTCTAGCTGAAAAGGACAAGAAGGGAGAGAAGAAGCAAGTCGTCCTTTTGCTCCTCCAGAGGCACTCCCGCCTTCATGACTGCCTTGAAGTCTTCACGACTGCATCACACGCAGACATGCGGCTCGAGTTCCTTCCTGCTGTGGACAGACTCACGCCTTAGAACACAAACCTTCAGCTTGCAGGTCACACCAGTGCTGCAGTGAGCTCCAGCCCTTGACTATATATATTCCTGTACCCCAATACATTTGTCAGTCAAAATAATAAAGGCAAAACTCAGATATACCCAACTCATCCACTGAATTGTCCAATAAGCAACCGCTGGAGAGGGAAACATTTTCCACTGGATCAGAGATTTTTTTCCCCATTCATTTAAGTTTTACCTAAAGGATTCTCAAGAACCAGCAGGGCTGTTAAATGTGTCCCAGGGAAACCACAGAGAACGCAATAAAGAGAACAGAGAGCAGTAGCCAGACAGCAGTCGACCTTGGGCGACACATTCACGGTGGAATCCTGCATCCACAGCCTGGCTGATGGAAAACTGCACTCGTGTGCAGCCAACATGATGTCCGGGTAGGCAGCACCCAGTTCCCGGCACAATTTCGCTTTCCTTCCCAGCTCCACGCTGGGAAGTAAGTAGGCCGGCGACTTCTTCCTCGCGTGCACAGAGGCGCACTCGTCTTTCCCCGAATCATAAAGCAAATTGTGCTAAGAAACCGAGGTGCCCTGTACTCAGCCAGTGCCACCAGGTGACTCTCACAGTGCTAAATCTTTTCTTTCAATGTAGCCTTTAGCAATTTAAACTAATATTGAATAAATCAAAATTTTAAATCAGGTTAGTATAGGGTCTAGAGTTTCTTATTATCATCTGCAGACATAAAATTAACCAATGGAAATTACATAATGAACACATGACATGCCTGAGAGGCACAGTGGAATGATTTCCTCCTACGGGAAACTGAGTCGTGAATATCATCTCTCACTACGTTTAAGCAAGAATATGACTAATCATCGAGTGTCCGTAGAAGAAGCTTAATATGATGCAACTGAACCAAAATATTGTTATTTTCTAAGGGCGTCACAGGAAATCATTACTATTGCTTGAAAAGACTAGAAAATCTGGGGTAATCTACCTAAAATACAAAGCTGAGGCATTTTTATTTAATTCAAACATAATGAACCTTAACAGACACTAATCTGCACAGCACTTTATTTTCTGAGTGATAGAAGCATCAGGGGTTACGCTTGCTTTAAGAACAAAGACAAAACAGTGAAGGCGTGCATCCTCAGCTTTCGCACATGGCTATGCTTGCCTCTGCCCTCTTCATCTGCTGCGCTCCTGTGACGGGGAGAATGTCGCCTGCCCGTTAGACGTTGGATGTGCGGCGCTCTGGCTGGCACATATGGAAGAATGAAAGCTCCCGAGGGACAGGAGGGGCCGCCTTCTCAAGGATGCTCTATACATCCAGTCACAGTGTGTGGCAAGTGGGTCAACTGCGATGACTGCGTAGGACGCCGAGCACAGCGGCTCAGCCGGCCATGCTCCGCCCGGGGGAGTGCTGGAGTCCCGGTCCACAGCCGCCCGGAGCGTGTCCCGGTCCAATCCCCCTGGAGGTCTGGGGCGGGCGCGGTGGTGCGCCTGCCCGCACGCTGCTGTGCATCCCGGGGGACCCGGAGGCCTGGCGTGGGCTCGGCCTCGAGGGCCGGCCTCCTCCGGACACGGTCCGCCGGGAGCCGCAGGTGTCTTGGTCTGCGCCGCCTCTCCCAGGCCCAAGCAGATCCGCGACGAAGTGAGAGAAACACTTCAGCGAACGTGTCTACATGTTTAGGTGATGACTTCATGCGGCTTTGGAATGTTTGAGGCGTGAAAGCGTTCTTTACAGCTTCCGCCCCGCTTAACTTCCATTGTTTCGTCTGTCCCTGGGCAACGACACAGCAATGGAAAGAAACACGTCGTGGCTACAGGTGAAAATTGCAGCGTGGCAGCTAGTAACTGCAAGCAACGGTACCTCTACCTGTTGCTCCTTGAGTGGCCTTCCTCAGAGTGCTTTCAGGATTACTTGTGACAAAAGAGTAGGATTTATATTACTGTCACTGAGAGACAGCTCTGAAGGCTCTCAGTGCGGGAGAGGCAAGCTTCCTCTGTGGGGAGCCCGTGGCCCGCCGCCCCAGAACGCGCAGCCTCCGCTGTCTCCACGACTCCTTTGGGGCTTGCAGGCTCGGAGCTGGAGGGCTCAACTGGGGAAGGAGGGCGGTGTACTGAGGCGGACTCAAGCCGTAGGTCTAGGAGCATCAGAGGGTGCGGCCCAGAGTGCTTGTGGGTGAGTCACTGTGTTGCCTGAGGCCAGCACTAGAAAGTAGAGTATGTAACTGTGGGGGCCAGCAAGGCACACCCAGAATTCATTGAGGAAGTGTTTTAGCTTTTGCTTTGTGAAAAATAATTTTTAAAAACCATGACAAAATAAAGAGAATACCAATATACCTTGTAACATAATCTTCAAGATAGAGCATAAGACTGACATAAAGGGCTGTCTTGCAAAGAGGAAACAAACAGATGATACCAACGAACTTTGTTTTCAATAAACTGAGAGAAATTAATAGTGTAACTGAAACAGATCGGCATATATATTAAAATATATCTAGAACAATGGAACAGATCGCTGGGGGAATGATAGCACCTGACCTTCTCCTGCTTTCTGTGTTCTAATGTTTATCTTCCTTGGAGTACGTGCTTTCATCGGGACTCTCCTTTCATTCTTTGTAGGAGACATTCTCTCAAACTCTGGGCAGGAGTGAGGCTCCTCTGGACATTGTCTCCCTAAGACGTCAGTCTAGAGGCTCGTGCTGTTTCTCATAAAACAAAAACACAAAAAAACTCACGACCAGGTTATTCAAAATCATCAGAAAAATACAACAGTTTTACTAACCTGTAGTCTAACAAAAATGTAAAACACACCAGATAGTTTGTGGTTTCGAACTTCTCACAAGCTCAGTATTTCTACCGGACACATAAAAGCTGGAAGTCATAACTGCACGTCGTATGACCCCAAATTCCTCTTAGAGTAGAGAGAAGAGTGACAGTTCGTGCCAGCGAGAGCAATTCTGGAAAATGTAAATCTGATTTATGTAGGGGACCCCAGTGGGGACCTTGTGGCTGGATCGTAAACTTTAGAATGCAACAGCCACCGTCTCATGGAGCAAATGGTCTCCACATAGGCTGGCTGATCAGGGATAAGTCATTCGGCCTTTGTGATTTTCTCTTTCCTTATTGTAAAATAAACAGTAACAGTGCCTATGTGCAACATTTCCTGAAAACCGAATGGAATGCTCTTTTTTCATGTTCTGTCCAACAGGTAATGGAAATAATCATTTAATTAGAAAGTATGGTAACATGCATTCAAATGGGAGCCTCAGGCTCTCACTGCGTCTGACTGTCCGGTTCCCTGCAGGATCAATAGCACAGTAGGTGGATGGGACAGTCCTTACCTCGCAGACAGCAGGAAATGGCACAAGGGCAAGACCCTTGTCCCAAGGACAGTAAGTGGGCCTTAGAGTCTGGGTGCAAATTAAAGAAAGGCACAACTGGTGCATGTCATTTCATTTCCAAGGTGTGTATAATGAGGATAGCAGGGGACAGTCACGCTTCCACTAAGAAGGAGGATGTACTCTAGGAAGCGGCAGGGGTGGGCGCTGTGGGGCGTCCAGACGGGGACACTGAAGCCCCAGAGCCAAGTCACTTCCTGGCCCACCATGCCTGCGTGCTGAGCTGGCTGAACCCTCCTGGTGTGGCATGAGGCTGGGTGGCTGGGCCTTGTTACGGGCTTACGCAGAATGAGCGAGGATGGCAACTGTGTACTTCATACCAAGATCTACAGCTGGGGTACGTTTTCTTTCACTCTTACAGAAGTCACTAGAAGTTGCTCACGGCTCTGTTGCAAACCCGAGGGGCTGAGCGGAGGCCACTTTTACTGAAGGAGAGGCTGGGTGGAGCTCATAGATGCTAGCTCAGGTTTGGATCCCACCAGCCCAAAGCGCATGCGTGCCACCAGCCACAAGCATTTCTGTTTTGTTTTGTGGGAAACAACATTGTACTTGGCATTTGGTTAGCAGCTAGCCCTTGGTAAGCACTCAATTATTTTTATTAGCTTTTTCCTTTTCCCTAATTAAGTCCATGTCTAGGAAGTAACTCTGGTGAGCTGTTTGGAAGAGAATAGTTCTCTCATTATTTTGAGCAAAGAACAGTGTTGACAGAGTATTTCTCTGTGGTGTATAAACATTTTCTTCACATTAGCTTTGTATGAAATACAAACATCATAATTAAAGGAGTTACTTTACTTTTTGTTGTAAAGAGAATAAAAAATAAAAACATTAAAAATGATACAGAATATCTAAACAAGATAATAGGAAATCAGCAATGGATATTATATTGCATATTGCTTATCTTCAAAGTAGCTGTTTAGACTAACAGCTATAGCCATGCAAAGCTAATAAAAAATTAAGCATTAACTGTTCCTTTCAATAAACCAGTAGAAATTAGTAGTATAATTATCTGAGTTATCTCGTGTGCATGTGTGTGTCTATTTTTTCTCCTTCTAAAGGGCTTACTTTAAACTATGTATTTCTTTTGCATAAAGACAAATCAATTTTTAGATTCACTTTCTGCCTTGAGCAGTCAAAAGACTGCCCTGTGTGATTGCGAAGGATCTCGCCCAAGGATGCCCAGGCACAGGCTCTTGGAGCCCATCGGGGGTAAGCAAGCGCAGCCCTGAGGAGTGCTGCTGGGCATGGCCCCTGCTTCACAGTAGACTCCCCAGTTCTCAACACATCACATCTTGGCAAGCCAAAGCAACGCAGAGCATAAATCAGAATGAGATGTATTCAGAATTTATCGATGAGTGAATATATCTTTGTTCTTTAATGTGTTGCTACAAGTCAATATAAACAAATTTCTGGCCTTGGCCCCCTGGGCTGGGGCATGAGTGGAGCTGCGGGAGTGCGGGCGGAGACTGTGGACCTGCGCCCGAGCATCCAAGGTGGGGAATAACAGCTCTGCAAGTCTGCAGTAAAAAAAGGCCTCCAATAAAACCACATTGCAAAAAATGGGAAGGAAACAAAATGGAAAAAGTGAAAAAGTTGAGGAGGCAGAACCTGAAGAGTTTGTGGTAGAGAAAGTACTGGACCCATGTGTAGTGAATGGGAAGGTGGAGTATTTTCTGAAGTGGAAGGGATTTACAGAGTTAAGAAGAAAACTTAGGTTGTCCAGAGTTAATTGAAGCATTTCTTAATTTGCAAAAAGCTGCTAAAGAAAAAGATGGTAAAAAAGAAAATCTTTATATGACTGTGGATCTGACGACAACAAGTCAAAGAATAAAAGAGATGCTGCTGACAAGCCTGGAGCTTTTGCTAGAGCTCATGGTCCTGAACTAATAATTAGTGCCACGGATGGCAGTGGAGAATCGATGCTTCATATGAAATGAAAAGGTTAAGATGAAGCTGACTTGGTGCTGGCAAAGGAGGCAAATAAGAAATGTCCTCAAATCGTCATCGCTTTTTATGAAGAGAGACTAACTTGGCATTCTTATTTTATTTTATTTTTTTTGGTGGAACCGGGGATTGAACTCAGGCCCTTGCACTTGCCAGGGAAGCACTTATTCCACAGAGCCATCTCCCCGGCCCCTAACTTGGCATTCTTGTCCAGAAGATGAAGCTCAATAACTTATATGGGTGTTGGTTTTGATTTACCAGTGTGGAAAAATAATTCTAATGACAGTCATGTTTGATATGTCAGTTTTGAAAGTAGTATTTGGGGGAGTTGTTGGGTTTTGTTTTGCATCTATAGCACTGGTTACTTTGAACAAATAAATAAAGCTTTGTAGTTTATTCCTTTATCAGAAAAGAGCATTTGGTAGACTGATACATTTCCTCTGCTTCTCTAAATGTTGGGGGGAATTAGCCATAGTCCAAATCACAACTCATGTTTTAGCTCATGCATTTAGGGACCATTCTGAGTTTTTTATTTGTGTGTGTATAAATAAAACTCTTATGTAAGTGGCTTTTGTTTTGTTTTTAAACATTCCCCAAAACAAAAACTAAGGTTGATAACCTCATGTTTTAGACTCCTTCATTCTGAGCAACCTAAGAAATAAATCACTTCCAGTTACATAGGAAGATTTTCTGAAGCCATAACCTTTTAAGTTAAATAGATGGTTTTGTGGTTAATTGGACAGTTTAAA
>NDGN011403098.1:0-11981 GCA_002564285.1 Tympanoctomys barrerae | reverse complement strand
GAAACATTTTTACAAATATTTAAAATTTCCCAAAGCAATCTCTCTCCGATACTGATGAATAGTGCTGCTGAAGGATTTTATATATTTAAAATTTTGTTTTTTAAATAACAACAAAGTCTATGATAAAATGAATTTGTATTAAGAAATAAACTAAATAAAAATTAGACAAGAGAGCTGGTGCGATAGCACAGTGGACGTTGGCAGGCTCAGGGACCAGGGTTCGATCCCTGGCACTGTGTGCCATGCCAGCCCCAGCACTGGGCATGCTGAGCCAGCCACTGAGATCGGGCGTGGTGGCGTACACTTGTAATCCCAGCACTGGGGAAGCTGAAAGCAGGAGGATCACTACGAGTCTGAGCTGCATAGTGAGATCCTTTACAAATACATAAAAAATAATAATAAATAAAACTTAAAAATTGCACAAAAATAAAATATAAAACAGCAAAGGTAATTTTGGCAAAAGGTCGGTATAGGTAGCTAATAAAAAAGGAAAAACAAAGTAAATTTTGTATAAAACAAAACAAATGTAATATCATAAGACTTGCAGTTACATAACTAGTATTGTTTGACAATTAAACTGTCAAAATTAACAGTAGTCAGTATTTTTTGGGGGTGGGGGCAGAACCAGGGATTGAACTCAGGCCCTTGCACTTGCCAGGGAAGTGCTCACTCTACTGAGCTATCTCCCTGGCCCCCAGTAGTCAGTATTAAGAATATGATTAAATAAACTCTAGTATGGTGTTTATGGTGAATAAAGAAATGATGGTGATGGTAATAATATAAATCAGTACAATTCACTTGGAAAGTAATTTGTTAGTATTTCTTTGGAACTTTAAAACATCTTTTTCTCACTAATCCTATCTGTAAGAATCACAATAGAAAACAAAATCCCATAAGCAAAACGCTTTATGAACAAAGATGTTTATGGTAACAAAATTAAAAAATTACAATCCACTGGGAAAACAAAGATGAAACAGAACAACAGCTTCCAGAGAATTTATATTCTTTGAGTGTGCTAAAAAGTAACCATGTTACTTATACAGTATAATAACTGGTGAGAAGTGGTAAAAAAGCAGGGAAGGTGGAACAGAAATGGAGTGGAAGTAGGAAAAGGCAAGTGACAGCAAACCGTTGGGGTGTCATCTCAATTCTCATTCAAAAGGAGACACATGAGCACAGTTTAAGGAATATAAGATTATACTATAATGCTCATGGGAAGAGAGGTGGAGCTAGTTGTAGAGCTGCAGAAACGGCCCTGAGGATACAACTTTCCTATTGTGTTCAAAAAAAGAGCACAAGGCCACTGTGGGAATGAAGATTGAACCAATGGGAATGAAGATTAGAGACGTCAAAGATAATGCTGGTATGTGGGCTTGCAAGCCATTGTAGTGGCTTATAATTTTATCTCTCTAATGATGAGGAGGCAAAGATGAGTTGATTTGTGAATGGACGAATGGTATGATATGACATACTTTAGCAGTATTGATTTAGCTCTGTGTTTGAAAGGAAACTATAGGGAAAGAGTAGAAGCAAAGAGGCCTATTGAAGAGCATACTGTGACACAGGCTAGAGATGATGGGAGGCTGGCTTACAGCAAAGGAGCTGATCAGATCATGAAAATATTCTCACACTTAAGATGAAGATTTCCCTAAAATTTCAAGGAGAAAGGACAGGGTGAAGCAAAGAGCAAAGGTAGCTGGCCTGAGCAACTGGAAGGGAGAGTTGAATCAAAAAAACTTACAGAGGCAGATAAAGCAGTACTGAATGTGAGATCAGAAATTCTCTTAGGCATATTATTTGACATGTCTGTTACACATATGCAGAGGGATGCTCAATAGACAGCTGGATACAGAGTTCCAGAGCTCAGGATAGAGATCTTCACTGAATGCACAAATTTGAATCATCAAGGTGCAGTTAGTACAAGGTGTGGACTCTGAATGTGATCACCAGAAAAGTGATTATACATATAGAGAAAAAGTTATCCGGAGACAAAACTCTGGAGTTCTCTTACACTGGGATAGGAAAAGAAGATGCAAATGGAGTGCTCGGTGATGTAGGAGAAAACAGAGAATGTTTCTGAAATTGAAAGAACAAAGTAGTAATAAAGAGGGAGAGTCATACTACACCAAATGATTCTGATAATTACAATGCAGACCAAGAATGACTCATGATACATATGAAAATTGAACTCATTAGAAACTTAGATGAAAGTGGTTTTTGTGAAGCACCGAGGGTCTAACTTTGACTGGAATAGGTCTAACACAGCAGAGTTTGAGAGAATCCAAGCCACCTCTACAAATAATAGGTCTAACACAGCAGAGTTTGAGAGAATCCAAGCCACCTCTACAAATAACAGTTAGTACAAGAATAAAAATAAGCATTGTGTACTACCCTATCTAGCTATATTCTGTAACACTTTTGCCTCTATTTCAGCTAAATTCAGAAAATATGTGTCTAAGTTGCATAGTGGCTCAACATGTAACTTCACTTATCTTTAGCACAGAAGTACGTAAGAAAGCCTGTCTAAATTCCATGGCTTAATGATTAATATATGGATTTACTACTGTGCTACTTATGGTACCTTAATGGTATTATTTGAAGAAAAGCAAATTGCACTGGTCTTGTCTATTCATAAATGTAGATGCACTTCACTATTTTGAATTGCATATGCTGAAATGCTCTTTCAATTTTGAGCCTTTCTGTGACATTGGATTTGCATTAGGACGCGCATCTTAGGGCCCTTGCCATGGAAGAAGGGTGGCACACGAAAGAAAACTTTGTTCTCTAGAGGTTGCCTTGAGTGGTCATGGATCAACAGGTCATCAGGTCATCGCAGTGGCAGTGCCAGATTAGGGTAGAAAGGAGACATTTCTTTGCTAGTTCTCAAAAATCAGCTCCCTTAGAAGCAGTGACTCATCTCAAGCTGATCCCATCTAGTGCTGCCCTCAGCACTTCAAGTAGTCTCTGATACTTTGACAAAAAGATCAAAAGAGGGAACTGATTTAATTTTTAAAAGCAGATGTGGTATTGTTTGGAATGAACAGGGCAAAGTACTGAAAATTAAAAGAATAGAGTTAAATTAGTTAAGAATACTAAGAACTTTAAAATTTTTTAAAATTTATTCAGCAGCATCACATGTAACTATAACTCTCAAAATCAGTTTATCTAGAGTTACTGGGATTCCTACAACACCAAGGTAGAAGATGAAACAAACACAGGCAAAGCTCAACAAAGATGAAGGCTTTTTTTTCTCTGAATGCCTTCAGGGCAGGTTTGGTTGGCTTGAGTTGTGGGGATCGAACCAGAGCAACCTGAGCCTGACTGCTTTGTGCAAGTAGCCACTGAAAGAACTGAGCTAAGGGACAGGCCTCCAATGAAGGCATTTAAATACCAAGAGATGAAATTCCAGGCTCTGGTAGGCTAATTTCTACATTGATCTCTTAAACATCTAATGGTTAGCTGATGTGAAATGTACACTGTCACGTCTTGTGCAGTTAAAAGGGTTGAGATTATATTCAGACTAAAGCTCGTGGTGACGAGGACAAAGAGGAAGACAGAATAGCTGTAAGATGCATTTATAGAAACAAAAGCAAAACTTTCACTTTAAAAGACAAAGTCTGTACTTCTTTCCCCGTATATCTTCACATTATGGATGACTACAAACACACACACACACACACACACACACACACAATTCTATATGTGTAGGGAGCCCTCAATGCAGGAGACTATGCTGCTTAGTGTCAGGATCTACTCATCTTGCTGCTCTTCTTACGTGACTCTCACGAAAGAAACAAAAACCAGGAACTTTCCATAAAGACATGAGGCTGAGACTCAGTTTTAGGAACTGTAAGATTTCAAAACCAGAGTGTACAGGGGTAAAACTTTCCTGACTTCAGCCTGGGCTTTGTATTTGATTACTGACAGAAAGGAGCTATAGAATTGTCCATTCTGACTTTCTTAATCCTTTGTTTTAATTTTTCCAAACACCACTACACTGGGCTGGAAGGTGTCTTGCTGGTAGACACACACACACACACACACACACACACACACACACAATAGCTTCCCAAGTTTCTCAGATCATCTGAACTGTGACAACCTTTAAGAAGCCTGAAATCTCACCAGCATGTTTGACTAAGTGAAGTAGGCTCCCGAGTCTTTAATATGAAACAATTCAGAAATAACTGTTAGAACAAATTTACTAAGGCTTTGTAATTTGCCAAGAACTTCACTGGAAATGCCAGTGTCTTCAGTGGCATTGCCAATGGCTATGTTGTTGCTGCTGTATGAGAATTAAATTGAGGGCCTTTCACAGGGTAGGCAAGGACTCTAGCATTAGGCCACATTCCAGCCCAACATAGCAGTGCCCTGAAAGTTTGAAGTAAGGGATTAAGAAATTTGACATGTCTGCAGCTCTGTGGTCAATGATCAAATACAAGTGTCTAAACTAGGTTTTCTCCTTTTTATATCTATTGTAAATTGAGATTGTGAAATACTGTAGGCCAATTTTAGGTCATTAACCAAGAGTAAAGTAAAATTCATAGTGATATTATGCACAACACACACCCAATTCTACCGCTAATACAATTGCTCTTATTTGTGTAATATGAGTTTGTAGCATAAGATTATCTTTAAAATCAATATCCCAGTTCCTTATATTTATATCAGTGAAGCACAGTGGTCTGCAGTTCTACAATTTTGGAAAATAGGTCTTTGTGTCTTGGTGGGAAAGATGGCTGTGCCCATACACGTCACCTGGTGCAGAGATTGCAAACAAAATCAGCATTTTGCCAAACACTTCTGCTTGTGAACCAAACTGCAAACAAAAGTGTTTATGAACCAAGGTGCCATTGTATCCTTAAGGTCTGCTTGATGCTTTCACTAGGGACTACATATCTCTAGACTTTAGAAAAGACTAAACCACATTTGAGATCCAGTGTGGCATGGTTTACTGTCACCCAGAGTAGAGAAAGCAGGCAGCAGAACCAATCAAGAAATATAATGTTCTTAGGGAGATTTTTCTCTCAGCTGTGCTGGCTGAACACAATCCTTTCTCCTCACTTCAGACTACTGACTTCTACCTGTGCCAGTGGAAAAGAAGAATATCCATTATGTACATCAGGTGATCAGTTAACTTCTGCAGTAGTCACGATGTACGTGACTTCTCAGTGCATGTTTAGGTATGGCCAACCATCCTTGGCATCAATGTGCCAAATTTATGGACACATTGATTAGCTCAATTTTATAATTTACATAATTTAGCACAAAATTATGGACTAAAGAAGATCATTAAATTCTATTAGCATAGCATTCAGATGAAGAACAGAAATATCAAACAGTATGCTAATGAGACTACTGAAGTCATCCAATAATTTGAAGGTATACTGAATTAGTAGGGGGCCGGGGACATAGCTCAATAGAATAAGCACTTACCTGGCAAGCACAGGGTCCTGAGTTCAATCCCCAGTATCCCTCAAAAAATGAATTAGTAAAATAATCAACATTTTTACTCCCTCATATGATAGAGCCAAGTCTTTGCTTCATACTTTGTTATGTGTCTTCCAGGAATAATCCTCATCTTTCAAGGCCCTTTTCTAATTTTTTAGTCTGTAGCTCTCTTAGAAGATGAGTCCTCCCATAGCCCAAGCAAAATTAATTGCTTATTCTTTTGTATTCAGACACTACATTATGCATACTTTTCTTTAGAATACTTTTCAGATTGTATTGTATCCTGCAACCCATACATATTATATTCTAACATATAATATTAGAAATATTTACACTATATTTTTAAGTCTATAGATCAGTAACTTTTATGTTTTCTAAGTTTTTTTACATTTTTACTTGTTTGGTGTTCTTATGTGAAACAAACACACATACACAGATGATTGCCTTATTTAAATCATATTATTTACTCAGCATCCTCCAAAACTGTTGTGTTATACAAAGTAAGAAGAAACATCTAGAATACAAGAACAATTAAAAAAATATTTGTTTGAACATAATAATTTATATAAAATCCACAAAAATAGTAAACATGTTGTGCTACCTGTTTGTCCATCATTGTGAAGTCTTCTGAAATTTGTATTAATTCATTTTATAAGAAATATCAATATACATTCATCAAAACATTTCCAAGTGAGAAGTGAGTTATAGCTGAGAGAAAAGCTTACATTGTATCTTTAAATCAGTATTAGCACTCACTTCAGTATTACTGATGTACTATATATAAGTGCATGTACATCAACTACATAAATAACACTAATAAACCAGCTGATTTACCAAATGACAGAATTTGCATTGACATATTACAGCCAGTGTTAAAGACATTCATGATCACCTGCCTAGAATGTTTTATCAGGGTTATCCTACAATGAAATATTTCCAATAGATTCATTCCTAATGTTCTTTTAGTCACTGAAAAGGAGAGCTCAGGATCAAAGTTTGTAAAAAGTACTGAAGATTATCTGTGGCATGTACGCCCTCATTAGATCCTGCAAGGTAACTAGATTACTTCCTATTATAGTTCAAAGTGGTAAAATGTGTAGGAGAGGAAGTATTTCTCCATTGTGACTGGGACTGAAGCTTTGAAGTCTATGTTCTGAAATTCTGAAGTCCTTTGTCTACAGATCATAAGGTAGTCTTCAAGATATAAGTCTATGAGAAGGCAGACTAGGGTAGAATTCGAGGCTAACTTTACTTCTCTGCAGACTTAAACTGCTACAGTTTTACTGCAGTTACATTATGGCAGTGCATATACCCATACATACGTGTGTGTGTGTGTATACAATATACTCATATATGTGTGTCTATAATAAAATATCTTAATCTGACCTTGTTTGTCCAAATCACTAGCCCATGGTATTTGTATGAATTGTTAAACACTACAAAGTGACCAAAATCTATACACAGATTAATCTTTTAAAATATTTTGCAATGTAGAAATGATACAGTCACATGGAGAGTTCGAGAGTACATACATGACTGCTTCATCCTTCCCTTGCCAACTCATGAGTTACTTTATGTGAGCTCATAGGTCTTTTCTCCTCATGCCTCTTGGCTTCGTTATAGCATTGTATGGCCTTGCCATTTGTGTCCTTTACCTCCTTTTTCATTATTTCCTATCTTGGTATATCCTCCATAACAGTGATTTGTCTGCTATACTCTTCTTTATCATTCTCGTTCTCTACTTACTTCAAAGTCCCACTAATTATAAAATAAATTAATAACTACAATAAGGAAGATATGAAGAGTATTAAAATGTCTTGAAATTCCACAGTCGGAGAAAACCAACCACAGAGAGAATATTGTTGCGTATCTACACTAGCTTGCCCTTCAAAACAAAAATATTCTTTTTAGTATACAATAAATGCATAATTTGAATTAACATATTCCTTCTGTATGTGCTACTTTGCAATGCGCTTTTCCCCAAACATTTCGTGAAGGTGTTTTCCACATTAGAGAACATAGGTTTAGCTAATTGTTAAAGAATTTTATTTTAGTCCTTTGTAGAGATGTCTCATAATTGACTTAACTAATCACTATGAGTGGGTCTTTAATCAGTCCCCTCCCTAATGCCTGTGTTCACATAATCATTAGACAAGAGTTCCTGGTAATTCATATTTCTAAGTGCAGAATGTAAGTATTTATTTTGCTTATTCCTAAAAATTACACTGCAGCATGCACTCACATGGACCTCACCAGGCCACTCGTCCCTCTAACATAACAGAAAAGGAAATAATGCTTTCTTCAGAAAGTTGCTGTGACCATCATTCCCTGTCCTTAGTGAAAAACGATTTGCTACTCAAACCTACATACTTGGGAGATGCATCAGTATGTAGACCATAAGAATGAACTTGAGAATTAGAAACACAAGACAATTTGTTAGGCACCAGGGAGATGGCTCAGTAGAATAAGCACTTCCCTGGCAAGTGCAAGGGCCTGAGTTCATTCCCTGTTTCTGCCAAAGAAACAAAAAACAAGAAAATTTGTTAAGCCTTAGGAAGAAAACAAAGTGGTAAAAGACAGAGTAACTAAAGAAATACTTTATAGAGACTCAGTAGGTATGGATAAGGTGTATAAGACAGGTTTACAGAGGAAAGCTTGCACGTTATTCTCAATGTTATAGTAAGCCATTCTAGTGTGTGGGGGGGGTGTTTGCAAATCATAGTTATGATTTAAAAAGTTTACTCTGGCTGCTTTTTGAAAAATGTCTTGTGGTAACCCAAAAATAGAAGCAGAGAGTCTGCTTTAGAAAGCTCTAGTGATCAAGCAATGAAGCCAATCTGTCTTTTGCAAGATTTTCTCAATTATGAATTTTTGTACTGCTAAAACTTTGGAAACTGAAAACAAACAGAAAAATACCATTTAAAAGAATAACTGAAAAGCTAAGTTTTCTTAAGAGGTTGTCTCAGATTTGGAATATCAAGAAAAGCCCAAGTACAATCACACATAGCCACACTCTAAACTAACCTATGAAACCGAATGAGTGTGCCCTGTGAAAAACTAGGAGAGAATTCTGAACGTTAAAGGCTATTCAATAAATAATATATTTTAGTTTTCAAGAAATATTGCATATTCAGCTTACAATGATAGCCACACAATGTTCTTTCAATTTGATTTTTTCATTAAAAATCCTAAACATGTTATCAATGTCCCCTAAAATAGGAAATTGTCACTACTGTGCATATTACTCAGTGCTTAACAACTGCACATGCCACAGAGGAAAAGGAGGCTCTTAGTCATGAGGACCCTGACTGTCTGGAGCAATGTGCTAAGAATGTCTTTCAGAAGTGAGATCTCATTACTGAAGATTTTGCTCCCAACTTCAGTGGAGCTTGCACCATAGGGACTAATTTTAGATTTGCAAGAAGGACAACAAAACACCATTCTAGAGGGTTTAGATTGGCCATGAGAAGGCAAGGGATGAAAGTCAACATTTAGCTCCCTTGCAGAAGACGGACTAAACTCAGTTTGTCAAAGATAATTATATAGTCAAAACACCATTGTCTTGGCTCCTCTTTTTTAATAATTCAAAAATTAAAGTAATTCATTTCTCTTTCAAAATTTTGGTCTGCATTTGTATTTTCTTAGTGTGATATTGCTTTTCGTTCAAATGAACAAAACTCACTCTAACCACTTAAGTAAATTTCAAATATCTTTTAAACTATATCGAGAAATATCATAAAGTTCCACAATATTGCCAGGCTCTTGGGAGACATAAATGTTTTCGTACCCTAAAATAACTCTAGTTGTATGGCAACTTCAGAAATACAGGGTATTTATAAGTGTTCTTTGGAAGCAAGGCACTTACTTATTCTTGTTTTAAAGTTTCTCTGGAAATACGATTTTTATATCCCTCCATTATATACCCAATGCCAACTGATTATTTGTCTGAAATTTTTAGCTCGGATTTCCGAAAATGGGGAAAGTACTGGGTCCAGTAATCACTACTTGACATGCCTAGTTATATTTACGTTAAAGATTATAACCACTGGAAAGATTATGATTGGCCTACTTGGAGTTAGAAATCTATTCTGGCCCAATGGGTCAAGCCTTGGGACCAAATAAAAAAAGGAGCTACTAGTACTGTTTTTTAACTGAGAATTATGGCAGAATGCTGATTGATAAACTATAATATGCACACAATATGCCTACACAGCTAAAGTTCTTTAGCTTTTCTTTTATTATTCACTCATTGTCTTATTCTTCTAAGTCTTCAAAGTCATTTTGCCATGTTCACTATTGCTTCTAGACATTTCTCCTTTATTCCCAACACAGAATCTCTACAAAAGCATACATTCACAAACACAAATAATCTTCCTGTCCATTTACTTCCTTGAAAAGTTAGCTCTTCCAGCGTCTGCTTAGACGCAGGGTCTGGGGTTAGATCCCTGGGCCTACTGTGCTGGCCCCGCCTCTGGGGCAGCCTGAGATGGCAATTGAGACTGGGTATGGTGGCATGTGCCTGTAATCCCAGCTTGGGAGGCTTTAAGCAGATGGATCACTACAAGTCCAATCTACACAGTGAGACATTGAACACCCTGTACACCCTGTCCTAAAAAAAAAAAAAGTTAGCCCTCCCTAGAAAAGACTTTCTTTGCCTTTATGCAGTTATATTTTGTGAACAAATCGATGCAGATATTAAACAAATGCATATTGATTGCACTTTTTTCCTGTGGTCTTCAGTCATCTGATTGTACATAGAGTCTATATTCCCGATCATATTTTAAAATTTTAAAGGCTTGAATTTTTCTGTCAACTTCGCTGCAATGTAATAATCCTACCTCATTTTTTTTCTAATAGTGTGGTCCCTCAGAAGTGCCATTATTAAATTCAGTGAAGACCAAAGCAAACAAATACCAATTATAGATTAAACAGTTATAAATTTTATGACAGTTTACTATTGATTAGGAAATATGTTTCTTGTATTGTAATTGTGATTTCATATAATTGTAAAAAAGACGATCAAATGAGGGTTTCCTGATTGGTAGATTTGCTATTCATGGTTAGCCTTCCAAATTCTTTTTGAAAATCATTAGGGTTTGGTGCTTCATGAGTCTTCACAACTACCTATTTCAGATGATATTGGATTTTTAAATGTAAGTAACTATCTACACCTTAAAAATACGATCAGCCTGTAGCTAAATCATGTAGATATGAAATTTAGAGCAGATACATCCAGTGTCCCCTACCTGAATGCTTTATAATAATACTTTTAAAACCATATTTAAAAGATATTGACTAATATTTTAATACTAAAGATTACAGAAAATTTTGAGTATTAATATTTGGGGCAAAATCACTCATTCTGTAGACTAGTGCTTAAGTAAACTGTGTTAATCTAATGGGTAAAATACTTATTTTCAGGCCCAGCCCAGTAGCTCAGTGGATTAAAGCACCTGCAAGCAGGCTCAGGGGCTGGGGATTCAATTCCCTGGCCTGCCAAGCTGGCCTCACCCCCAGGGCACACTGAGACAGCAATTGAGTCTGGGTGTGGTGGCACACACCTGGAATCTTGGGAGGCTGTAAACAGGTGGATCACACTGAGTCAGATCTAGTAGAGAGACCCTGAACACCCTGTTCCCTAAAATACAAAAAAAGAAAACAAAAAACTCACCCTTATTTTCAAATATGAGATCACACATTTTCAAGAGGAGTTCAGGTTCCATATAAAATTTTTAGACAAATAATGATACTAACGAAAATATTGAAGAGCTCTCTAAATATTTGGTTAAAAAGGTATCACATGGAAACAAGCCACTGAAAAGGTATTGTACCTTCAGCTAAAAGAGCACCACTGTCTCAAAAGGGTCTCAGTGAATACTATTTCTCTATAATGATTTACAAAGCTAATAATTTTTATAGTTTTTAAAACACTAGAAATTGTTCTGATGGATGACCATAAATTTTGGTCATCCTTAATTTTGTGATTCCTTAATGTTTCATTTTCTTTCATGAGCTCAGTTTATTTTTAACAGTGTTGACATTAACATTTTAATCTGGAGTTTCAGGAATATTGAAAATATCAAAAGTGTGTGTTCAAAAATTGAGAAATACTATGTGCAAACAAAGGGATGAACTTTTCTATATTGGGGTGAAGATAAAAGGAAGAGTAGATAAAAGAGGGGGATTTTAGTTAGAGTTAGAAAGTCTCAATTCAAGACAATAATGGGCCAGATTACTTATTCCAAGCACATTCTTCCTTTTCCTAAAATATTTTTTGAAAAAGCAAAGTGATTCTCTCTCAAAGATGATATTAAAAGAAGTTTTCCCCTATGAAGGAAGCTACCACTAGACTATCCCTTATGTCCTCTCCTACTAAACATCCACAATTCTATACCATACTAGTACATTAGGTACTTATTGAGAGGTTATGGCCCTAGTAAGAATTGCTGAATTATGGTGGTCTTCTAATATGGCTGAAGCCCTTAAAGCAACAGCTTATCTTCCCAATGACCACTTCCTCCTCCTTCCCC
>NDGN011403055.1:0-15037 GCA_002564285.1 Tympanoctomys barrerae | reverse complement strand
ACCAATTTGATTTGAAACTGTCTCATTGCTATTTGTTTCTCAATAAAATTATGAAAAAAAACTCCTATGAGGAAATACAAGTGGCAAATAAATATACAAAATGATGTTCAACATCGCTGGACATTTCAGAAATGGAAATTAAAACAATATTGGGATTCTATCTTACCCCAGAATAAATGGCTGTTATCATGAAGTCAACCAATAACAAATGCTTGAGTGGTTGTGGAGACAAAGAAATCCTTCTCCACCAGTGATAGAAATAAGTGTGGAAAATCCTCAGAAAGCTAGGATTGGAGGTGCTCTCCAGCTCAGCTATTCCCTTCTTGGGTACTGTTCCCAAAGAACTGAAAATATCATAGTGAAATACGAGCACCCATGTTCATACCATTTCAATTTGTCATACTTAACTCTTGTTAACAATCCAAATGTCCATTAGTGAAGAGATAGATAAAAAAGATGTGGTAATTTTATATAATTGATTACTACTTAATTATATAATAGATAAGCTTGAGACTTTTATGAGTAAATGGATACAACAACAGACTATATTTATAAGTGAAATAAATCAGGCCAGCATGTGTAGACATCCTATTGTCTTGTTGGTGTAAGAAACTGAAAAGATATCTAAAATCTGAAAGTTGGAATAAATACTGTGAAACCATAACAATTTATTCAAAAAGAAAAAACAATTGGCATGAGGAAAGGAGAAATAAAGAAGAGAGAATAAAAGAAAGAAGGAATGAAGGAAGAAGAGAAAGTTGTATTTATATATATACACAAGATAGCTTGTGTAATTGTACTGCTTAGTTTTGCTGATCTACTGAAAGGAGCAGTTTATGCTAAATTTCTTTTACTTCTCTTTTTAAATTTCTTTTAACATATTTTTTACCAAATTTACATGCTTATATCTGATAATCTAAACAACTAAGTTGAAGACAACATTATGCAATATTAATCGTTGGATTTCTATTGTTTTGTTTAGTGATATTCTATATCAATTCTAATGTTTTCATTTACTATTTTTAATCTCTTTAAAATGAAAAAATATAGAGTTGTATTTGCAGTGGGTATATTTTTGGCAATGACTATTCTGCTTCTCTACTTTTAAGCAAAATAATTTTTCATCTGCTCTCAGTGAATATCACTATCTTGATGTTCAGCTGTGTATAATGGTTTTCAAATAACATGAGTTTTGCCAACACATTTTCTATAAATATAATAACAATAATTGTTATTTTGATTTTAAATAGTTATAGTACTATATTTATATCATGCCTTTGGTAGAAAGATCCCACAGAGTTTAACCAAAACCAGTAATCTGATTATCTTTGTTTTGTTTTTATTATGTTAAAAATGTTAAAATGTGAATATTTTTCATCAATAAATGAAATTGTTTTTATTCTTAAACAAATTTATACTTGCTTTTTATGAATAGTTGTTTATGTTTCCCATATGTTTTTTAAATTCAATGAAGGTGGCCATATTTATATATTGAAACAAACATAAAGCAAAGCTATTGACATTACACAGCTCAACACCCTTAAGCTTCCACTATATATCATTTTGGGGATTATGGACCTGATTAGTTCTCAACAATTAAGTCATAATGTTAATCTAAGATGTACAAAGATGAAGTACTTTGAAAACATAAATCTGAGTCTCCTTTCAATTAACTGAAGAACCCCTTTATAAAAACATGAACTTTGGGAAATAGGATTAATAGCTTTCTTCCTCCATTTCACCAGCATTTCTTCCTTCTCACTACCTAACTAAGAATCTGTTCTTTGGATCTACTTCTAGATTTTTCCTTATGAGGCTTGGCTGCTGCCATTCTCAGATGTTTTATATTATATTTCAACTATTGCATTATAGGAATCATTCTTTGCATTTGGATATTTGAATACCATACCTTCCCTTCTCAAGCCACAGTGTTGCTTTCCATGGTTTCAGTTACTTACTAGTCAACTATGATTTAAAATAAAAAATCCAT
This sequence comes from Tympanoctomys barrerae, assembly GCA_002564285.1. Classification (NCBI taxonomy): domain Eukaryota; kingdom Metazoa; phylum Chordata; class Mammalia; order Rodentia; family Octodontidae; genus Tympanoctomys; species Tympanoctomys barrerae. Next base: position 13,047 of record NDGN011403055.1, on the reverse strand, counting down.
AACTTTCACACTAAGTGCTAATCTGAGTAGCACCATCTTATTCTGTAAATTTAGAGTATGAGCATATCTTTGTCCAGAGTACCCACACTGTATATTAATCAGCTACCTGTTTATTAATCAGTTGGTAGCAATATTGGGTGTCAGATTGACTGCCACATTATTCCTATGCTTGTGTGCAGGTAACCTTTATTTTACATAACAACAGTCCACAAGTGCAAGTGTAGCAATGTTGACAATTTGAATTTGTTAAAGAGAATCTGCCATCATAGTGTTTTCTCTAATGAAAAAGTGAAAGTATGAGAAGGTATTTTGAAAGAAAGGCAACATTCACATAATTTTTATTACAGTATATTGTTCTAATTTCTCTATTGATTTTAGTAACCTTTTTGTGTCTATTTTATAAAAGAAAAGTTACCATAGTTATGTGTATTAGAGGAGAAAAACATATCATATGTGCAGAAGAATGGGCTTGGTACTGTCATATATTTTAGGCATCTGTTGAGAGCCTTGAAGCATATTCCTCATGGATAGGAGTGAGGAGCTACATTAGAACCTCCCATTATTTACACTGAAGGTCATATTATCTCCCCAATGAATGTAGCATTTTCTCTTCTAATCTTCCATGTTGTCCTTAGATTTACAACCACTTTTGGTTTTTATTCTGCTCAAGAACTAAATGGTGACATCTCAGATTAATATTATTACTTAATTATTGAGGACTAATCATGTCCATAATCTCCAAAACAAGTACATATTGAAGGCTTATAAAAGAGTTAATTGGTATGATTTAAGGGCTTCTGGAAATTTGAAGTCTTCTATCAGAATTTGAGATTACCTGAGGGCTAAAATGAACTTCTTTGGGTGGCCCGTGTTTATGTGGCTTTCAAACAAAGAAGGACAAAACTGAAGAAAATGTGAAGCTCTAAGCAGGATCTTGGGAAACAGTTCAAAGACTTCCCCAGACAGGAAAGCATGCAAATTAAGAGACTATCTCATCTCCAGGAGACTATCTCATCTCCAGGTTGGCATTGATTGTAGGGATGTGGAGCCTGTAGCCGCAGTCTACTTTTAGTTAGATGAAGTTGAAGCCAGGCATCCTCAGCTGTGGCTTTATCTTATCTTTGAGGTTTCAGAGCTTCACAGGCCACTATAGAACTCAGAAAAGACCAGTGACAACTTACTGTGAATTCACCACCCATCTCCAGAAAAGGGGCTTATGTCTTAGACAGGCTCACAAGAAAACAAGGAACACCAACTGGTTAATATTAAATCCTACTCAGAGCCACTTCATAGTGGGCTCTATTGCTCTATCACACTATCATGAGGTGATATAGCTCAGCATCACAGTGCCAACCTTGCAAGCACAAGGTCCTGGGATTGATTCTTGGTACCAAATATATATTTATAATTGGTTTGGATTGGTTTGGGGTAATTGTTGTTCTTTGGGGATTCTTGTAAAAGCTAGGAGGGAAGAAAATCTTCTCTGTAAAATAGATATCTAGGATTCTGGGGTCAATGATATTATGTAAAAGGAAAGAGAAATAAAATGACATCCTTGCTGTCATGGTGCCTATGCTTTAAAAATGGAAAATAAATGAAAAATTGTGAGTCACATTGTGCTAAATGCCAAGAAGGAACATAAATCAGAAAGAAAGGGCTAGGAAATTGTGTGGATTTTGTGCTAGTAAAGATGTCTGTGAAACAAAGCTGAACCATAGGTGGATAAAACAAAAGATTTCTTCAGATTTGGAGCAGCTAGAGTAACTATCTCAGGACAGGGCACACTTGGTGTGTCTGAGGAGATGCAGAGGTCCATGATGGTTGCAGAATAATGCACAGCTGGAAGAGACAGAATGGACAGGTGATGTGGCTTCAGAGACAGGAAGGGTACAAGTGACACAGGTCATTGTGCAACATTAGTACTTTGGTCATTAGGTTAAGCATGGTGGGTAGACACTAAAGCACTCTAAACAGAGAAGTGGTGTTGGCTGCTACATGAAGGACAACTTAGCCTGAGATATGAGGGGAATTCAGTTAGGAGACTTTTGCAATGCTGACAGTAAAGCATCAGGTTACTGGGACCAGAGACACAGTGGCAGAAGTGTTGGAAGTGGCTAGATGATGTGTATCTTTGAAAGTTGCAACTAATAAAATTTACTGGTGGAGCAAATGTGGGGAATGAGCAAAACAGAAATTATCAGTTATTCCAAATGTTTTAACTATGTAAATAGAAAATGACAGTTTCCTTTTCTGAGACAAAGAGCTGTTACAGGAAGAGATGATTTTCAGGGAATTGTTGGGTAGAGTTTCCTTTAAACATGTTAAGGCCATAAAGTGAAATCAGAAGGCTATTAATATTATTTAAAGCTGTGGCAATAGATGTGTTAATCAAAGGTATGGAGAGATGGCACTAAAATGAACCCTTAGGGGAAAGAACTGACACATCTGAATTCTAGATATCAGGGAGGTAGAGAGGACACAGAAAAAGTGACACAAAGCAGAAACCAGAAGGTAAGGGTGAGGAAGAAAATAGGGATCCAGAAGCCAGGCGAAATAGCCTTTTTTTTGAGACAAAGTCTCATATGTAGTTCAAGGTGGCCTTGAACCGACATGTAGCCCAGACCTTGAACTCGTTATGTATCCTGGGCCACCCTTGAATTCACAGCAATCCTCCTGCCTCAGCCTTTGAATACTAGGACTATAGACATGTTCCAACACGCATAGCCAAAAATCACATTTCAGACAATTGGCACACAGAATTCCTGAATGGAGCACCTTGAAGAGATATTTTTAGCAACTTGAATATCTAAATGCATTTGTCTCATGTATTCCTCTGTGTATGTGTATTTCACTTAGTGAACAAGGTAAAATTAATCATCAATTAATTCAAAATTCATAATATTAAGAATTAAAATGTAACTGAATACATGTCATGAGCTGGGTTACAGTCCTAGGGTTAGGCAAACTGTCATCTTATGCACATTACTTCACTGCAGAATTCATAAGTTTGATGCTTTCTCATCCAGAGAATAAAAGGGTTGAGGTGGACAATAACAAACCTCCCATCTGGTAGTATAAGAGATGGCCTATGGCAAGAGCTTAATAGTAAATGAACACAGGAATAAAGCAAGGAACAAATGTGTGTTCTTTCCAGCTCTAAGGTTTTATTACTAAAAGCCCCACTCTCTTTTCCTTTAAGGGCTATATCAGAAAAGAGTTGAAACAGCCTCAGCAGTTTAAAACAGCTCTTTTCTCTTTATTCCTCCTGGTTTGCCTGTAGAGACACTTAATTATTTATGTTGCCTTTTGGAAGTGCAAACGGGCTTCTCTGACTTGGATGCCATTTCTCTTATTATTAGTCTCAGAACAATTTCTTATTTCCTCCAGCACAAGGAAGGTAGTGAAATAAGGAATCCATGCTTCCTTTTCCAAAATTCTTGAAGTGCTCAACTCAGCAGCTGCCAGATTCCTCCAACATTTAATGAGAACAATGGAAGACCTAATTTCCTTTGTTTTCCTTAGGTCTCTTGTTCTCAGATAAGTAGATAAGGAGCAATACAAGAAGACCAGAGCATTATTAAAGTCATTCCTTTCCATCACTTTTCTGTATATGTACAATCCAAACGTGTGGATTTTATTGGCCTTTCCTCAAAACTATGTTGTAGCATTCTTTTGGTTTTCTTAAACAAATCTGAAAATACTACATATTTCCTTACTATATAAGATTAGATACCTTCATGTTATCACTCTCTTCCTTTCCTGTAACAGTTCTTTTTTTAATGCTTACTTATCATAATTGTAATATAAATTATGAAATATTAGGGCTGGCCAGATAGCTCAGTGGACTAAAATGCCTGCTTAGGCAGAGATCAATGGCTGGGGATTGATTCCAGGCATGCCATGCTAGCCCTGCTCCTGGGGCCCACTGAAACTGTGATTGAGACTGGGCATGGTGGCATGCACCTCTAATCCCAGCTTTTGGGAGGTAGAAAACAAGAGAATCACTACAAGTCCAATCTACATAGAAGAACCTGCATACCCTGTACTAAATACATTAAAAAGATGAAAATAAAAATAAATGGTGCGTGTGGGACCTTCACTGACCACCAGATTGTACACCACCCAGCCTGCAAATCTGGCATGTGTGTGGGACCCTCTGCACCCAGCACATTCTAGTCCATCAGACAAACCTGGTGTGGAACACTTGAGCAGCAGAATTTCCTTCAGAGAAGCAAGGGGTAAGACCCACCCAACTAATCCAGGAGCAGAATATCTTACTAGAGGGGCACAGCAGATTCACTTCCACGGTCTACAGAAGGAAGAAGGAGAGTACAGCAGCCAGACCAAAGCCAGACATATTTGGACAAGTTTGAACTTGCTAGATCCAGACCCAGTAAGCTAAGACATTTTGCTAGAACCAGACCAGTGAGAACATTCTCTCTCTCTCTCTCTCTCTCTCTCTCTCTCTCTCTCTCGATTGAGAGAGGGGGCAAAAGGTAACAGGGTGAACTAGTCTGCCTGGAAGACTAGAACAGGTACAAAAGGAAAAGTGATCAAACAGGACTTAGTGGAACTAATTTAAGTACAAATTCCAAATTTAATAACTATTTAACTATACAGTCATAATGTTTGTTCATATGGTCTAAAATGCAAACCCCTTAGACGAAAGTTTGTCAACTGGTAAATCTCATTACCCATTACTAGTGTTGCTAATTATAGGTCTGTAAATACAAAACTATAACTGCTTAACCACATAATCTCTCTTGGGTAATAACATTGGTATGTGGTAAGGTAATAACTGCACCAAAATACCACACCAAAGGCCAGAAGAGAGTGCTATATAAAATGACAAAGAAAGGGAGCAGAATGAATTCTCAGAACCTGAGCCCATGCAGAACAAATGCAGGAGATACCACCAGAGAAAAAAATGGAAATCATACTCCCGAAAGCTCTGGAATAATAGTATCTAAAGAAAAGAAACAACTACAAAAAGGTATAAAGAAAATCAATCAGAAATAATCTCAAAGTAAAAAAAGAAATGATAACTATAATGAAAGAATTGCTAAGTGCTTCTAAGGAGCACACTGATAAAAAGTAGAGGAGAATAGAAAAATAGTAAACTCTTGAATGAGAATTACAGGGAGGAAATAAAAAACATGAAGCAGATTCAAAGGGATATACAGAAAATTAAACCTCAATCACAAGCTGGCAAAACCAGCTTGAGTAAAGATAGAGTTTCAGAACTTAAAGACACTATTGCAGCTAGTGAAAAGGTTTTAAAAAAAGATATCTTAAAAACAAGTCAGATGCAGAAGAAAATACTTCAACACCTGCAAGATGATGCAAAGATGAACAACGTGAGGCTAATAGGCATCGATGAGAAAGATGGAGTCAATATAAATTATATAAAAAGAATGTGGGCAGAAGAAATATCAGAAAACATCCCAAATATGGGGAAACAATCTGACATTGTTAACAAAAGCATACAAAACTCCAAATAGCATCAGCCCTATTAAAACCACACCACATGGGGCTGGGGAGATGGCTCAGTGGAATAAGCACTTCCCTGACAAGGGCAAGGCCCTGAGTTCAATCCCCGGTTAAAAAAAAAACAAAAAAAAAAAAACAAAAAAAAAACAAAAAAAAAAAAACAAAAAAACACCACATTTGTTTCAGCTGCACAGGGGACATTTTCTAAAATACACCCCACACTAGTCCATAGGTCATGATTGAGTATATGCAACAAAACAGAACTTATCCCATGTATGTTATCTGACCATAGTACTATGAAACTGGAAATAAATGACAAAAGAAACCATAAAGCCCCCATAAATGCATGAATATTAGACAGCAACATCCTCAGCAACAAATGGGTCACAGACTAAATTATACAAGAAATGAAACAATATCTAAAGTTCAATGAAAATTCAAGCACAACTTATCAGAATTTATGGGATGCAATGAAAGCAGTTCCTAGAGGGAAATGTAGAGCTATGAACTCACACATTAGAAAAACAGAACAGGAACAAATGAATACTCTAATTCTGCACCGCAAACATCTAGAAAAAGAGCAAACCAACACAAAGCCCAAACTAAAGACTAAATTATAAAGATTAGAGCAGTAATTAATGCAATCGGAACAAATTGAAACAAAAAACAATAGAAAAAGTTAAAGGATCAAAACCTGATTCTTTGAAAAATTAAATAAAATTGGTAAACCCGTAGCTAATTTCATCGAAAAGAGAAAAGGAAAAACTCAATTTCCAGCAATAAGGAATGAAAAGAGTGAAATTACCACAAACCCTGTAGATATCAATAGCTACTTTGAAAATCTTTACTCTCACAGAATGGAAGACACAGAAGAAATGGATAGATTCCTAGAAAAGTACAAATTATCAAAACGGAATCAAGAAGATATAAGAACACTCAATAACCCAATAACAGGCAATGAAATTCAAAATGTCATAAAGAAAACCTACCAACAAAAAAAAGTCCATGTCATGATGGATTCACAGCTGAATTCTATGAGAAATTTACAGAAGATAAAAGTCCAATACCTGTGACACTTCAATGAAATTAAAAAGGAAACAATTCTCCAAAAATCATTCATAGAGGCAAATATTACACTAATACAAAAACCAGATAAAGTTGCAACCAAAAGAACTACAGACCAATCTCCCTTATGAACATAGATGAAAAAACCCTCAATAAAACCCTAGCATATAGAATACAGCAAATCATTAAGAAGATTATACACCATGACCAGGTAGGATTCATACAAGGAGGGTTTAACATGGACTAAATTATAAACATAATACACTATGTCAATAGAGCCAAATCCACAAACCATATAATCAACTCAGTTGATACAGGAAAGGGCTTTTGACAAGGTCCAGAAGTCATTCATACTCAAATTCCTACAGAAAATAGGAAAAGATGGTCTCTATCTCAATATGATAAAAGCCATCTATGACAACCCAAAGGCTAACATAATTGTAAATGGGAAAAAATGAAATCTTTTGTTCTCAGATTAGGTATAAAACAGGGATGTCTTCCATCATCACTCCTATTCAATATATTTCTGTAATATTTAGCTAGAGCCATTAGACAATAGAGAGAAATAAAAAGAATACAAATAGGTAAAAATTGAAACAATCATTACTTGCAGATGACATGATACTTTACTTGGAAGACCCGAAAATTCTCCATGAAGCAGCTACTGGAATTAATACACAAATTCAGTAGCATAGCAGGATACAACATCAATACCCAAAAGTCAATAGCATTCCTCTTTACAAATAACAAACACACTGAGACAGAAATTAGAGAAACAACATCATTTACAACAGCACCACAGAAAGTGAAATACATAGGAATTAATCTACCTGAAGAAGTAAAAGATATATTCAATGAAAATTATAGTACATTCAAAAAAAGAAATTATAGAAGATTTCAGAAAATGGAAAGATATTCCCTGCTCCTTGATAGGAAGAACCAACATTGTGAAGATGTCCATACTCCCAAAATTGTTATACATATTTAATTCAATACCTATCAAAATATCAATGACATACCTCACAGACCTAGAGAAACTATTTCTAAAATTTATTTGGAACCAGAAAAAAACTTACAATAGCACAGGCAACCCTGGGCAACAAAGGCAAAGCAAGAAGCACTACAATTCCTGACTGGAAATCATATTATAAAGCTGCTGTGATAAAATCAGCATAGTAGTGGGGAAAAAAAGAGACCTGAGAGTCAATAGAATAGGCTAGAAGATGCAGCTGCAACTACAAACACACTCAGCCATCTTATCTTCAACAAAGGGGCAAAACATGCTTACTGCAAGAAAGATAGCCTTTTTCATAAATGGTGCTGAAAACCCTGGCCCTTTATATGCCAAAAACTAAAACTTGACCCAGATACATCACTATGCACTGAACCAAAGTCAACATGGATGGAGGAACTAAGCATTAAAACAGAAACACTAAATTTCTTAGACGAGAAACTAGGTGGAACTCTTGCAGAAATAGGTGTAGGCAAACAGTTTCTGAACAAAAATCAACCTTTACAGGAAATATTTGAAGGAATTAGCAACTGGGACCACATCTTATTGAGAAGTTTTTGCACATCAAAATAATTTACCAACAGATTGAAAAGACAGCCCACAAGTTTGGACAAAAATCTTAGTTTATAAGCACTCAGACAAAGATCTTCTATCTAAAAATTATTTTAAAAAATACAAAACATTATGGCACCCAAATAAAGACCCAATCCAAAACTGGGCATCTGAGATAAGGACACCCTTCTCAGAGGAAGAAATACAAGAAGCAAATAAAAATGTGAATGTATACTCCACATGACTAGACATTCATAAAATGAAAATTAAAACAATACTGAGATACCATCTCATCCCAGAAAGAATGGCTATCATAAAGAGATCAAACAACAACAAATGTTGTAGAGGCTGTGGAAAGAAAGGAACACTTTCACACTGCTGGTGGGAATGTAGATTAGTGCGATCATTATGGAAATCGTTGTGGAGACTCACTAAAAAACTAGGACTGGAAATCCCATTCAAACAAGCTATCCTCATACTGGGAATTTTTCCACAAAAATTGAAAACATCATATCAAAGTGATATATGTCCACCTATGTTTATAGTAGCACAATTTGTGATAGCCAAATCTTGGGAAAAAAACAAAATTACTGTCACCTGAGGAATGAATGAAAAATTTGATATTTCTATACAAGGGAGTATTATTCAGCTATAAAGAAAAATTAACTGTAAGCCTTCATGTATAAATGAATACCACTTGAAGATATTCTCATAAGTGAAATAAATCAGACACACATGTGCAAATATCATATTGTCTCCATAGTTTAAGGACTCAAAAGAAGAAATAAAAATTGAAAGGTTAACACAGTTAAATGAAAAGGGAGAACTTAAGGATCAAACAATGAAGAGAGATGAAGGAGAAAAGTTGGGAAAGATGGTAGGGACAACACCATACATTTATATAAACAAGATGGTTAAGACATTGGTCCTAAAAACTTCCATCAGATTTTTGAAAATAGCAGTAAATGGGTAGAATTCTCACCCTGACTAACTTGATATGCTAATATCTGTGAACTAAGCGTCAACACTGAGAACAGCAAATGTGTAATACTAAAACCATGCTGGATATACCTGTCATTTTGGTCTTCTAAATGAGTACTTTTTCATATGTCTTATCAATTATTGGTATACTCTCCCTAAAATAAATGGTTTATTAAAAAAAAAAGAGGTAACAAGAGAAGAGACAAGAAAAGAAAATGTCATAGGATTGTCCTGTTACAATGTTGCATATGGTCTGATTTCTAAATTTCTGTTACAAATGTGCAATTTTTAAACATTCTATAGGGAGTTAAATTTTTGAATAGCTATGGCTGTTGGAAAATAGTGGTTCCATGTTATGTCTAAGGTGCTTGATATTCAGAGAGATAGTGTGTTAAGCTCAACTGCCTCTGTTACCAGGTAATAATATCATTAAGCTTCCCTTCTGGATGTTTCACAACTAAAGTTTGCAACCAAAAATTAGAGAAATAGAGGGGCTCTGAGGATAGCCAATATTTTGGCTTTACCCTTTCAAGGCCAGTGAGAACTCACAACATAAGAGAACCTGTGCTGTGATATCCTGTAACTCAGTGGTGGGGCCACAGACGGAAGTGCAGGATAATTTATAGTGTGCCTAAGGAGAGTCACCTAGACAGAAAGCATTCTCTCAGTCTTTCACAGAGATCAAATTGGTCAAGCAATGGCTGTGACTCTTCCAGATGGCTGACACTGACAAAATATCTACAAATACTGTACACGATTTCTGGGTAAATTCTGAGAGAATATGAATGACCTTGTCAGATGCAAAAGTTATATATTTAGTTATATAGGTCTTGCTTTAACTTTGTCTTTACCATCCAGCAAAAAAGCATAATCACATAGTATAAGAAGCAATGCCATACTAATATGCTGAGCTCTAAAAAGCTCATGTAAACAACTTCTGATAATTTCCAGTTATGTAGATAACTCAATACTTATGGACTATTGAACTATATTGGGTTATTTTGCTGAATTCAAGTACCTGCAATCTTTAGACTTTCTTCAAGTATGAAGAGGTTTTTTAAAGACTTTGCCAACTTCTCTGACTGCAGTGGAACACCCATCTCTGACAAAGTGAAATGAAAAAGGGGATATGTTGGAGCCACGGAAGCTAGGAAATCAAACAAACGTGTGTAGGTGGGACTTGGCCCAGTGCCTAAAACAAACAAGCTACCTCACTTCTGAGATGGACGTCCTGTCTGGTTAAGTTTAGCTATCAGTTGCCAGGCAACCTAGTGTCATGTGTTACTAACTTCTCAAAAGTGTAAATAAATGACCATTGTGTTGTGAAAAACAAGAAGAAAAAAATATATATGTATGTATGTATATGTATATGATATATGGCAAATAGATTTATGGTAAATATACAACTACTTTCTCTTAGTTCATGTAGAATAAAGTTTGTATCAATATTGTTTAGAGAAGATATCATGTCTACATCTTGTCCTCTGAATAACTACTATGAAAACAATAATATGCAATGTATTAGTTATTGTAAACATCCTACTGATCTGTTTTGAAGCTGTTTCCTTGCTATTTTATCTTTTCCTCTCATAGAGAATGAATTTTAAAAAGAAAATTATGTAGCTGAAATTGAATGGAATATGATCATTTTCTTACTTTGGAAAATATTGATACCTAGTAAAATTCTTTTAACAATAAATGTTATACAAATGTATATAAAAATAAATTATTAAATATTGTTAGGTCCCCAAATTGATAAACAAATGTATATTCCATGTCTTGATTCTATGCATAGTGTTTACAAAGCTTCAAAGCACAGAATCTCCTTCACAGAAAAGAGTGCACTCCTATTTAAAAGAAAGCATCTTCATATCTGCTAAAAGTTGAAATGCTTATATTCTAATAATTAATTTGCCAAATGTCTATTGCAGAACTTTTCATTAGTGCTAATAGTGTAAGGGACTATCTATGTCTACAATTCAGCGAAGTAGGTTTAAAAGGGGGTGGAAATCTACTTGCAAACTGACAGATCAGAGAGTGGATATGAAAAACATCCATGTAGGCCAGGGATATAGCTTAGCAGTGTAAGCACCTGCCTGGCAAGCATAAGCTTCTGAGTTCAATCTCTGGTACTGAAAAAGAGAGCATCTATAAGTATTGGGGTAGAAAGCATTTTATTTCAATGAGATCTTAGTTTAGATTGCAAGTCAGAAACAATAGCTTCACCAAGCAGGTAGGTGTCTGAGCACTCAGGAACTGACAAGCTTGGAAAAAAGCACCCTAGCATGTTAGGCACATAGAGAAAACTTTTCAAAGATATTTTGTTTCTCTTTTGTGGTACTGAGAATTGAACTCAGAAGCCTTGCACTGAGCTATATTTTTTGCCTTTTTTCAGTCTAAGTTGTCCAGACTGGACTCAAACTTGTGATGCTCCTGCCTCAGCCTGTACTACTAATGAGATTACAAGCATGTGCTAAGTTTTTGTATCAATTTACACATAGTCAAGAGTGAGAGACTCTCAGAAAATACAACACTCAGGCTGAAAATTAGATATGAGAATAAACAGGTGCTGATATTCTGGATTAACCTGATAAGTGTTACGTTCATGTAAGATTGAAGAAGGCAACATGGAAAGTTTATGTATTTAGCTGATGCCCATATGAAAATGACCAAGGCAAAATTCAAATACAACTTACCTGATGTCTATGTTCTTCCTGTTAAAGTACTTTCCATTAATGCAATAAATGTACGTAACTTGTTGGCAATGATTTGTTTTGAAATAAAATAAGAACTGACATAAAAGTATGCAACTCTGGATGTACATAGCCAATACAGAACTAACTTACCTATCTGAACGACAAGACAACAAAATATATCACTCTCCTTCCCTCAGTGTGCTAGATTCAATGTTCTGAAATCATTAGTGAGTGGGAATTTTGAAGACCTATGCTATTTAGCTAATTAAAATCTGGACCCCATGCATACAATAAAAGGAGGGGAAAGCCTGAAGGTATGAATATATTCCAAGAATCTTATGAGGGCCAGATAACTGGGAGAAAATCTAAGGGTAAGAGGATGAAGGAAAGGAGAACACTTGATCAAGACATAAGTTGACCCGTATCAAAATGAGAGGGCTGGATACTAAATGTGAAGGATTTTTTTCAACTGCTCTAAATGCAAAGACAGTGATTGCAGCTCACCAAGACTTGTCCTTTTCTTTGGGGAAATAGTTAAAAGGCATTGGCTTCCAAAGGGCCATTGAATTGGCTGAAAAGAAAAGATGTTAAGCTGAGGTCCAGAGGCAACAAACAAGTCTTCACAACAGATGAGAAAAGAGAGAAAGTGGTATAGGCAGCTGAGTTAGGCAGAAATATTTTATGTAGTCAGACAGGGCTTGGTCCTGTGGTCAGATAATGTGCACGGGAAATTTTCTCTTTTCCTGCATATACTTAAGCATGCCCTATGGAGTAGTATGTGGTCTATTTTAGAAAATGACCCATGTGCAGCTGAGAAAAATGTGTATTCAGCTGTATTTTGGTGGAACACTCTGTATATGTCTACGAAGACCTTTTGTTTCACCCTCTCGTTCAGTTCTATTATTTCTTTGCTAAGTTTGTGTCTAGTTGATCAATCTTTTGGGGATTAGGGGGTATTAAGGTATCCTGTTGAGATTAAGGTATTGGATATTAGATTTTTCATGTCCATTAAGATTGGCTTTATAGGGGCCCAGGAGATGGCTCAGTGGGATAAGCGCTCTCCTGGTAAGCGCAAGGGCCTGAGTTCCATCCCCGGTTCGCAAAAAAAAAAAAAGAAAAAAAAAAAAAAAGATAGACTTTATATAGTTGGGTACTCCCATGTTTGGTGCATATATATTTACAAGTGTAACCTCTTCCTCTTGAATTTTTCCCCTAACCATTATATAGTGGCCTTCTTTATTTCTCTTGATC
>NDGN011403024.1:0-12666 GCA_002564285.1 Tympanoctomys barrerae | reverse complement strand
CTTGTTTTGAGGTTTTGTGCCATTGTTTTTATATTTTTTTCTTTAAAATAAAATAACTGATGTAAAAAAGAAATAAAAACAAGTTATCATGCTGGGGAGATAGCTCACTAGAATGAGCGCTTGCCTAGAAGCTCAAGGTCCTGAGTTCAATCCCCAGTACTGAAAAAAAGAAAAAAAATTAAATTAAAAACCAGTTATCCCTACCACTTTAGAAGCCTTTGCCACTTGCCCAGGAAGTACAAAGCACTTTATACCTGGTATTGTATGTTATCTTTAAAGTGCCACAGAACTAAGGTGCTATAATTAATTACAAATAAGGTAAAATCAGCATGGAGCTGGGAGGGGCAGCTGTGTGGGTTGAGAGCGCCCCCTGACTTTGGCACAGCATCCTGCACTTGAAAACATCCCTTGATCACAAAGGCCAAGGGCCAAACCTGGAGTGCAGATTTTCTAAAGTCTCAGAGGAGGCACCAGAAGTTAGGCCTGCTGATACTACCTTTCAGCTGTCTCCTAATCAGCTTCAGGCCCAGTTGTGTGAAAGGTGGTCTGTGCATGTGTGGTGGAGGCAGGAAGCAAGGGCCATAAGTACACACACAGACAAGGGCTGTACACCTTGGTCACTTGTCCTTTTATGAGCCTCTTGATTCGCTGAGAATGACTAGATAGCACCAGTCTAAAGACGGCCCTTCTAGCTCCAAGCAGGAGCTCCATGAGCAACAAGGCATTGGGTGGTCTGGCCAGTGACCCTGCTGCAATGGTAGGCATTTATTAGTCTTAGATAGCCACAGGAGACGATGTAGAAGACAATGTAGGTTGAGGTCTCCTGTGAGGAAGATCACAGAGATATTCTAGCTTACAGGCTCTGCTCAGAGGCCAAGCCTGACACCCCTGTTGTCTCTACCTATCCCCACTCCTACCCAGGTACTATCGTGGAGCAGTGGGGGCCCTCCTGGTGTTTGACCTAACCAAACACCAGACTTATGCCGTAGTGGAGCGCTGGCTGAAGGAACTCTACGACCATGCTGAGGCCACTATTGTTGTCATGCTTGTGGGGAACAAAAGTGACCTCAGCCAGGCCCGGGAAGTGCCCACTGAAGAGGCCCGTATGTTTGCTGGTGAGAGTGAGCCTTTATCAACCCTTGCATGAAATGACCCCACAACTTGACTCTTCCAAGCTTACCTGCACCCTCCTGTCCCTGTTCCCCCTACATCCCCTGCACGACTTCCCCCATACACTCCTCCTCTTCCATCTCCTTTTAGTCAGGATCTCCTGGAGCCTCCTTTCTGGGCCCCTATGTCTCCTATCATGTCCCCCCTTCCCCTGAGATTATCTTCATTGGCAATTGTTTGCAGTTGGATTTATGTTCTGCGATCTGGGGATTGAATCCAGAACCTTGCCCTGAGCTACATCCCCAGCCCATTGTTAATCACCCCTCTCCCCCACCAACCGGGGATTGAATTCAGGCCCTTGTGCTTGCCAGGCAAGCACATATTCTACTGAGCCACTGCTCCACCCCAGCCCCAAATTTTTGAGATAGAGTCTCAATACTTGGCTAAATTGCCCAGGCTGGGTTTGAATTTGTGATTCTCCTGCCTCAGCCTTCCAAAATACTAGGATTATAGGCTTGTGCCGCCAGGCCCAGCTCACTGTTGATTTTAAGAGAGTCCTACCCTTCCATGCTTAAAGATCTTGGTGGGCTCTCCTGATCTCCAGTCACTCATTCACTGGGAGCTTTGGGGGGTTAGTAGCAGCAGAGTCTAGTGGTTTGGGGTACAAGTACCTGGAACCTCCCAGCCCAGCCTCCCCTCCCGTCTAGGCCATTTGCTAGATGTGAGGCATGGAGTAAGGTCCTTCTTCATCCTCTCTGCTTCTGGGTTTCTGTTTCTTAACTGGGCCTACCTCATCTGTTGTTTTAAGGATGAAATAAGCTACTCTATGCCCAGGGGTTAGCATGAAGAAAATACACATAGTAAACATTAAGTAACTCTTACAGTTGTCCTCATCAGCATCATTACTATTGCCTTTGACTACACACAGTAAATGGTGTTTCCCTTCCTGGCAGAAAACAATGGGCTGCTATTTCTGGAGACCTCAGCTCTGGACTCCACCAATGTTGAACTGGCCTTCGAGACTGTCCTCAAAGGTTAGAGCCTGCCTCAGCTTGTGCCAGCCTCCCACTTCTGTCCCAGTGGCTTCAGAAGGCAGCAATAGGCATGGAAACACCCAGTCCTCACCCCAACTGCCTTGTTAGTGCCCACTGCACCACTACCTATCCCCCTAGTCCTTCCCCAGGACCCCTTCTTCACTCAGCAGCTTGGTGTTTAGGGAAGGAACCAGAAAGCCACACCTTCCAAGGGGATGAGTTTTGGTTCCTTCTCTACTCAGGTAAGTAGAAGGCCCCCGGGTGGCCACCTCCCCCTCAGCAGAACTACCTTCCAGCATGCCCCTTCCTTCATTCCCAGTGCTCAGGAGAATGCAGGTTGGGATGGTGGGGGAAGGCACAAGCTCTAAACCTTTTGGCCTGAACACTGCTCTCTGGCTCTCAGAGATCTTTGCGAAGGTGTCCAAGCAGAGGCAGAACAGCACCCGGACCAATGCCATCACCCTGGGCAATGCCCAGGCTGGGCAGGACCCCAGTCCTGGAGAGAAGAAGGCCTGTTGTATCAGCCTTTAACCTTGGCCACGGCCAATCCTGTCCCTGGGCTCCTGGTTCCCCATCTTCACTCCTGCTGTGGGACTTTACCCTGCCATTTGGTACCGTTTACAGCCCCCCAGAGCCTCAGGGTCTTCACGCTCACCATGTCTGTCTCCATTGCCTATTCACTCATCACAGACCAGAACTCTCAAATAAAGCTGTGTTTTGTAGCAATGCCTGGCCATCCCGTTACCTAATGTCTGTTCCTCCAACTTTGGCTCCTTCTCTGAGTCTCTGGTCCCCTTTCCCTTCCCTTTCATCTGTCCTCCCCACCTTACCCACTGTTCCCCAGGGCCAGCTGCCTCTGGAGTTCTGTGGTCTGGGGACAGTGCCAAAGGGGAGGGAGGTGCCAGCCCCTCTCTTTGCCAATCCCCAGGGCAGGTGGGGGAAGGAAGACAGAATGGAGGGGAGGGGGATCTAGAAGGCAAAACAAAGGGAACCATCTCAGGCACCATCTGGTGCCCAGGGCCTTGGTGCCAAGAACTGAGGTCACTCCAATGCCAGAGGTAAAGGGGGGAGGCTAGGGTAGATGCAGGGGAGCAGGCCCTGCACATTTCCTAGGTGGAACTAGGGATTGAACTCAGGCACTTGCACTTGTCAGGCAAGCTCTTATTCTACTAAGCTATCTCCCTGGCCCCTGGGAAAGAGGTTTTAAGGCTGGGTAATGAGGTATCTGAGTCTTCACAAAGAGGGATGGAATGAATCAGGTGGAGGAAATTGGGAGGGTTTCCTTATAGCTTCCTGGTCTTTTCCCCAGAGCTTAGGAGATGGCAGTCCAGAGGACAGCTCAGTTTCTTCTGCTAAGCACTTTAGAGTAGAGGGCGTGAGTGCATTTTAAAGGAAGGGAGGAAAAAGACAGACAGAATTCTGTGTTTGGAGATTCAAGTACTGGCTGTGGAGAGGAGCGGGGAGCCAAAGGGTGGTAGGGAATTCTGGGCTATGCACTTTCTACTGAATGCAGAGCACCCAATAACTCGAGAGAATCCGACTGCAGTTCTTCCCACTTGCCCCAAGACGGTAGACACATGTAGAGAAAGGCAGCCTTAAGTAATAATACTTTTAATAAAATTAAGTTCTTAATAGCACATTTAATACATTAACCCTCCCCCTTCTTGGTTTCTCTGCATTTTGTGCAACATCACTTTGACTTGATTATTCATGGGTCTGTTTCATTTCCCGCCTGTATTTTGCTTTTGAAATCTTCCTTGGTGGATGTATATGTGTCTTTACTAGATGCCTCAAATTAAGTCTGACCACAATCCTACTCTACTTTCTACAGTGGAGAGACCATCCCCCCTGCCCCAGGGTGTCTCCCCCCNACCCACCCTACCCCACTGCACCCTCGAGTGGGGAAGGGGAAGCCCTCCCCATCCCAGACGCTAACATCCCAAACTAGCGAGGGTTCTAGGACAAAAAGAGCAGGGGGAAATTTTTCCCTAGGTGGGGCGAGAAGAGTAAATTGGGGAGAGGGAGATGTGTTTGGGTGCAGGGTCAGGGAGGAGCATGGCAGAGTTATGGTGTAATGGAGCAGGTATCTCTTGCCAAATGGAGTGGGTGAGAGCTCTTCATCCTCTTGGACAGGAGGGAAGAGCCCTACCTGATTGCCTGCTGGGATTGATAGAAGGTGAACACTTAAGAATGCTTATTCCTCACATGCAAAAGCCAGGCACCCCAATTTCCTGCAGGGAAGGCAAATGCCTGAAGCCAGGGCATAGTGGAGGGACCCTTATCTGAATGGTTACTGATGAAAGTGGGTAGCAGCACAAGAGTTTAGGCCTAGGGTCACCCAAGGTCCTTGTGCCCTTCCTCTGCCTCTCTGTTCTTGGAGAGCTAGTCTTCCAGGTTTTTGAGGACAGTGTCTCCACTGCACCCCAATGAGTGGGAAGTCCTTCACATCTAGTTTCTGATGATTTGCAGACCTGTAAAACACCATACAGATTTAAAGGAGCATAATCATGGAGATTGTTATTCCCACTACTGCTGTGGTGGACAAAAGCTCCACAGCATACCGGATGTAAACAGAGATTGGGGACAGATCCCCTCAGAGCTCCTAAACCCAGAATGGCAGGCTGTTCAACTGATTTGTGGTGGGCATAAGTTATACTTCAGGAAGGACTTTTGTATTTAGGCCTGGGAGAAACTGGCTGAGAAAGGCTGGAGCTCGGTGGCCTCCATCCTGAGCCCCAGGAGTGGGTGCATCACGCTTGAGTAAGAACCACCCAGATGAGGGGCCCTGTGGTGGCTAGCCCAGCCTCCAGCCTGGCTGAGAAGATTATCAGTGTATATCCTTTCAAAGACGCTGGGAACCAAGTCCCTCTACTCATCCTACAATGTAAAACTTCAAGGATTCTCAGAATCAACCCCAGCAGACTGGAAGCTCCCAATCTTAACTCAAAACCTGCTCCAACCCTGATCCCTGAAAATGGGGCAACTCAGGGTGGACTTAGCCACTTCCCTCCTCTATTCTTTTCGATACTTTTATACATTCTACTGGACCCAGGGGTCCTCAATGCTACTAAACTTTAAGCTATCTGAATATTATCTACTAAGTAACTAGTAATTCTTTCTTTCTCTAGGATTATATGAAATAAATTTGAATTATTATTTTGTAGTATTTTCTTTTAAACCCCTCGGTTTCTCTTTCTCTTCTCTCATTTTTTTTTTCTTTTTGGTTAAAAAAAAATCTATTTCTCTTAAATCTCACACCTCTCTGAGGATTCCTATGGGCCTACTAGGCCTCCATTCTGGACTCCCCTCCACACAAGCCCCTGGGACAGGGCAGGGGAAGGGGGGGGACACCCCAGGATCCTCAATCTTTAGTCCCACAGCTTCTTCCTTTCCGGTTAATCCCTTTCTTTGTTTGGCTCTGCCAGCTCCCCTGAGGGGAGGGGAGAGGGGAGGGGGAGCCCACAGAGTGAAATCCAATCTACTTGTGGGGCCCCAGAAGGGACCAGATCCCCCAGCCCCTCTCTTTACCATCCATCCCAGGATGCTCCCCCAAGAAAAGCAAACAACATTCCTCCCCAAAAAAAAGTGGGGGAAAAAAGGAACGTAAACCCGAACATATATTAAAAACACTTTTTTTTTTAAGATTTAACTCTGAATACAAATGTATTTTTTTCTTCTTCTCTCCCTACATATATTCTAAACCTTCTAAAGTTTTTTTATTTTTTTAAGGATCACTTTATCATAAAATAAAATATCCTTTTCATATAATAAATTACCTAATAAAAAGTCTTTTTTTTCATATTAGCCCAGGTTCTTTGCTACATTTATACGGTAATAAACGCCTTTATTAAAATAGAATATTAAATTATAAAGAACTGCTTTTTTTTTTTTCTTTTTTGCTATTTGTGTTTCCTCTCCTCTGTGTTGGTCACCCAGCTCGCTCCCTCTCGAGTTTTCTCGCTTTCTCTCCCATTTCTGTCACTATGTGTTTTGCATTTGTTTCTAGGTCTGGCTCAGTCTGTACTGGTGGGATTGAACTTGCTGAGCCCCTAGTGTAACAGTCTTTTGCCTCTGTGGGTAAGGAGTGGAGAGGGGGAGGGGATTGACAGACAGACATCCTTTCTTCCCACCCCCCCTCCCCACTGCCCCCCTCGACTGGGGTGCCCATTTGGTTTGGTTTCTATTGTACAGACATCTCAGGATGGCTCACGGTGGTGGGAAGGAGGGAAGTTGACACAGGCCAGTTTTCTGGGCTGTGACCTCCTCCTCTCCCTCCCAGGCTGGTGGTCTGGAGGGGAAGGCTGAGGAGAGGTGAATTAATTCACAACTGGTGGAAGAGGAAGAGGGAATTCCCTCTGCACCTTCATCCCGGCACCCCTTCTCCTCCAGGAAGAATGGGACTGGTGAGTTCTAAGCGTTCAGCGATCACTCAGAACCGTCCCACCCAATATATACAAAGATCTCCTGGCCCCTAGGGGCTCCTGTCTCCCCACCTCTTCTGGCCCGGCCAGCGGAACCAGGAGGGTAGGAGGTGGTAGCCCCAAGACAGCAGGAGGGAGGCAGCAAAGGGGACTCCAGGTCTGCCACAATACTTGATTTCTGGAACAGGCTCTGGGACCCCCAATTCTGCTTTGCCCTGGCCTGACCCATCTCTGAAGACCTGGCCCCTCTCCTCAACTTCCTGGGGTGGGGCAGAGACTTCATGATTTGCATGCTAACAAGGATTCAGTAAAGGTGTCAGGTCCAGAAAGCAGCCTGGCCTGGCAGTAGGAACTGCAGGAGATGGGAGCCCTTCACAGCTGGTCTCCCTTGCCCCAGGCCCTTTCCTGCATCTAGCTCCCTCTTCCCCACAACTAGAAAATCTAGCCCAAGTGTTGCTCCCTAAATATAATGCCCATAGATGATGAAAGTGGGGATTTGACCCTTTACACACCCCAGTATCAGTTCTCCCCCTCAAATTGTCACTGAGAATGGGGATACATTCCATCAAGAATTGGAACTGTTCTTTGGAGGAATAGGGGAGAGGACCTTCCAGTGCCTGGAGAGGAATGGGAGGGACCATTAAAATGTTTTCCTCCTTTTCTCACCAGGTGGATGGAGTCCTCAAAGCTGGGCTGGAGGGGGGCAAAGAGGAGAACCAAAGGGGAGTGGAGGCCACCCAGGAAGCAAAGAGCCAGAGGAAAGGAAAAAGCAGAAGAGGGGAAAACTCAAAACAAGGAAAGATGGGGAGAAGAGATTGAAGGGGAAAGTTGCAGGGGACAGAAGAGCAGCCTTCTCCAGATTCCTCTAGCCCAGCTTTGTGGAGACAGATAAATTCTGAGCCCTTTGTTGACTGACACAGTTCTATTCCCCCCACACTTCACAATACCTATGCAGACTTGACAAGGTCCCAACTTTCTTATACTATTGGAAACCGCAACAGTTTCCCAAACAAGGTATGGGGGCAGGGGTGGATCACCCAAAGGGTCAGGTTAGGGGGTCAGAGGTCAGGCAGGACCAGAAGGCCAGGAATTGCAAAGAACACCTCCACATACAGATGGTAATTCTCCCCCCCCACACACAAAGGAAGGGGTAGAGTAACACAGTTGGGGAGGTGGGCCCGAAGAGGCCTTAACGCCACCTCTGGCAAAACAAAAGTTTCTCTTAGCTGCTTCCAGATTTAAGAATGTTGAGGTATCAGAGTTGTAACTCTAGTAAAATTCAGTCTGGCCCCCTCCCGATCTTTCCAGGATAGGGTGCCAGAGGCTCTGAAAGTGGCCCACCCTCCAGCCACCACAGCCTCCCTCCCCTCCCTCCCCAGAGAGCAAATATTTCCAAGCGCCTTGCCCCTCAAATCTCTGCTTTCCAAGACCCTAGTGGAAAACAGGTCCAGGGTTGACCCTGGGGAGTGGGCCCAGGACACAAGGGGCAGGGGGCTTAGGAGAATATTCGGATGGCTTGCGTGGCTGTGATGTGGCAGACGGGACACTCCGGGTCCGTCCTCTCGCAGATGCGTACTGCACATTCCATGCAGAACAGGTTGTGCCCGCAGGGCACAAGGGCAGCAGTCACCTCGCTCTCAAAGCATACCATGCAATCCCTCCCGCCGCCAGGGCTCCGCAGGCCGCCCCCCCCAAGTTTAGAGAAGCCCTGGAGTGGCTCTCCCGGGGGGCGCCGCGGGAGTCCAGCCAGCTCAGGCCCTGCGGAGGTAGCAGGGGAGCGGTGCGCACCTGGAGGTCCAGCGCGGGCCTTGGCAGAGGAGGATGAGGAGGACGAAGTGGAAGAGAAGAGCACCGAGGTGGGCGTGGTATTCTCTTGGCCCGCCCACAGCGGGGGGCTAGTCTCGGCCACACCATAGTACACATCCTGCTTTCCCACGCTGTAGCCGGGAAACAGGTACCCTCCGTAGCCAAAGTCCCCACCCTGCTCGCCCAGGCGCGGGGCCTCAAAGCTGGAGTCCACGCCGCACTCGCCAATGCAGCCTAGGCTGTTCTGCCGGAAGGTGGAGAGAGGCTTGCAGCCCTGGGGGTGCACCCGCCAGGCGTCTGAGTAGCGGCTGTCGAGAGTCGCATCGGGGCTCCCTGCCAGGAAGTCGTTCTCATTGTTGTACTCCAGGATCTTGCCTGTGCGCACTGCGATGTGCGTCTCGATCTCCTCACGTGCCCGTTCCACGTTGCCCGGGGCGCCCGTGATCTCAAACACCGGGTCGCGGTCCCGGCTTGGTGTGATAATGTACGTGTTGGTTTGCTGCTGGATGCGCTTGATGGTTGCGCCCTTGGGCCCTACCACCAGGCCCACCACACGGTAGGGTACGCGCACACGGATGGTCACCTGCCCCGGCAGAGCGGGGGCCACACCAAATGCAGCACCTGACTTGTTGCGCGAGGCGCGGATCATTGAGAAGTGCTCAGCTGCTGAGATAATTTCCCGCCGGGCTGTGGCCACATCCTCTCGCCGTCCTGTCACCATAAACACAGGCTCCTCACCCCGCACGGGTGTCTTGATGTAGGTGTTGGTCTTGGCTCTCAGAGCTTTAATCTTACAGCCTGGGGTCGGGAAGAAGAAGAAAGAAAATACATGACCAGGAGGTTTGGGCTGGGCTGGGTAAACTCCTTCTAGCCATTACACAGGAACCCATCATTGGGCCTAGTGAAACCTTTACTACTTATGTACCACCCCACCAAAACAATCTACTCATGGCCTCTCAGACCCACACAATGTCTCTATTAACTCCAGATTTCAAAATACACTAAATTTACCTCACCAAGACCTTCCAAATTCATTCACTTCCTCACACCCCCAAATAATCACTGACGTCGCAGACAAGCTGCAAATCTTAGGGTTACTCACAAACTCCTCTCCCAAAATTTGGTGTTCCCTCAATTTTCCCACCATTCACAGACTTTAAAATCATTTATCACTGTCCCAAAGATCAAGACCTGATGTTTGCACAGAACCCCCAGGCCCTCAGTACCACACAATGCTACTCATTGAACTTCCATTCATTTAAAGTGCCCTATTACTGACTCAGGGACACTAACCTCCTTAGGCTCTATGACCTTCCCCTACCTTTATCTGGTGGTCTCTCTCCATATGTCCCCAAATCATAACAAGTCTGCAGCAACTAGTGCAGTGTGGGAGGCTGGGGAGGGTCTATCTGAGAAGCAGTTTCAGGGAAGGAGTTTGAAGATAAAGAAAATCAGGTGTGGAGGAGCAGCTCTCAACCTGTCACTCTGTTCTCCCCTGGGGCAGGACAGCTGAGATGGCCTGAGGGCTGAGAAGAGGGAGAGAATATTCTCACCCCACACTCTTGCTCTGAAGCTGTGGACTGAAACAGAGACGCTTTGGAAAGAGGCAGGAAGAGAAAGAGAAAAAAGAGAGCTAGAGACAAAGAGGGAGAACAGTAAAGAGAAAGTGAGGAAGGCTGGGAAAAGCTGTGGGTCAAGGTCAGGAAAAGCTAGAGACCTCAGTAGCTGACTGAACCTCTCCTTGCCCATACTCCCCCCACCTCTGCCCTTAGCTTCCCACAGCGCCTCAGAGACTCACATCCTTCTTCAAAACACATATACCACATGTGTGTGAGTTCTCATATGCACCTAAGAGCTGTGGTGCAGTGTGCATTTATTTAAACAATACTTGTGGGGTAAGCTTTGCATATACTTTCACACATCTGTTCCACACACACTTGAGGCCTGTTTCACTCCTACATCCCTGTCTTCAACTGTACATTCCTATACACATTCACAACTTTTGCCTTGTTCACACACAGGCGCATACAGGCAGAGGTCTCTATGACCTTCCTTGCTCCACCATTCTAGTCATCCAAAACCAAATGGTCCGCTTTCCAGACTATCCCAACTGCAGGCCTGAGTGAATGAGCTCTTTTGAACATTTTCTTCTCTAATCCAGATGGCTTCTCCAGCCTAAACAGATTGGGATTAGGGTTTAGGGTGGCTTGGGAGGGAGCATATCTTTAAAAAGTCTCAGGAATGAGAATTTGCCTCCCCTTTATCTGCAGATCTCTTGGCAGGGCTGTTAGAAGTCCTACCTGTTGTCAGGCCCATATCCTTGCTGCTTTGAGTACATGATTGTTCGACCTATGAGGCATGGAGGGCTAAGGAACAGCTAAGTCCCCTCTCCTGCCACTTCCGGTCATATGCCATCTAATGGTCTAATGGACACCTGGGTTCTGGCTGTAAGTTCTGGATCCAGAAACTTAAGTGGGAGTTAGGTGTTTTTAAGGGTTTGTTGCTGGGGTGAAGAGCACAGGCCAGGACCTAAGACTAGAAAGAAAACACAGCGGCCTGGAGGTATAGGGCTGGGATGGGCCACTTTCTGGTGTCTGCAACCCTGGACCAGCATTTCTTGAAACCAAGACCCACTGAGTGTCACCTTCCTAGAGGTCAAATAGAGGAGCCCTGACACTGCAGCAGGAAGAGGGAGGTCAGACAGGAGGGAGGACTTCCAAATACTCATGGAAAGGGGAAGGTGTATCTTCTGCCAGCAGGTGAAATCCCTCTACTTTTGAGGGATAGGCTCATTTGATGTGGAGGCAGATGAGAAAAGAATGACTCCATACCACTCTGGGACAAAACTCCCCTTCACCCACTAAATATATTAGGGTCCCCACCCAATTCCAGGCTCTGGATTCCCAGTGTCTGATAACAAGAGGAAATCCAACTTTCTAAATCAGAAACCTCAAGAGATAAGTGCCTGGGGGGGATGAGGGTCATGGCAGGGGAGTGGCCTCTTCCCCTCCTCCATTCGACTCTGCCTGCTAAATCCCCCAGCCCCCTGAGTTCCTCCGGAGGAGGTGAGATGTGGAGTAGGGGCCCCCCATCCACCTCCCCTCGTCCTCTGCCGGGAGCCTGGCCTCCTCCCTCACTCTAGGCCGGAATGCAGCTCCTCTATTGTTCCCCACTGTGGGACAGCTCCTCCCCTGCTCCTCCCCCACCCCACACCTCCCAGCCCAGCCCCTTTGCAATTTCCAAATCCCGCCGCCCCCCTCTGGGAAACTGGGAGAGGGAAGGGTCCCTAAGATCCCGTCTGCTCAGTTTGGACCCTTACCAACCAACACCCCCACTCAGGGACGCTGAGTTGAGGAGGGTGTGGTATCAGACACACTAGACTGGATTAATTCTACAGTCCCCCATCCCAACACACTGGGATACACACCTTCCAGCAAATTTTCAGGTCCAGGTTTCTTATCCCTCAGCATGCCCCCTTCTGCCCTGTCCCACTCCCTCACTCGGAGACCCCTCTCTAGGCCTCTGGCCCCAGGCCGTGACCAGCCCAGAACAAAAGCCAGAGAGGGAGGAGGAGAAGTCTATGCAGGACTAGCACTTCCTTGGAGACACCCCTTTTAAAACCTCATGGATCCTTCAACTTTGGTGTGTGGGTGACCACCGGATCCCCTTCCACCATCGGCCCCCCTCTCACCTCTCCCCCAGGCTGAGACCCTCCCCTGAGCCACACCCCCTTCCATTCCTACACTCAGCCCAACAAAGAGATAGGTACTGAGGCTGGCTTCTGGGGCCAGGTCTCTCCCAAAGTCTGTAACTCCAGGTGGCTGGGGGCCCCAAGGGTGCCCCCTCCCCTATTTGAAAGCAGATAATGGAGTAGGGGCTTCTGAGTAACTCTAGGCACATTCTGTCAGTTTTTCTAGCCAGAAGTGGACGCCCCCTCCGGACAGCCTCCCTGGATTGAGACTGATCCTCCTCCCCTGTCCTCTTTCACAGTTGAGGATATTTCTTTGTCTAAGGGCAGAACCCTGCGGGAGGAAGAGTCTGGAGAACCGTCCCGACTAGGGGTAACAGGGAACTTTGTGGACTTGGAAATCGGGTTGGGGGCGGGTCCCCCTTTGTGGGAGAGGGACAGAACCAGAGGCGGTCAGGGAGGGAAGAGATGAACTTTCCGCGCTGGGGACGGGTGCCCCCCACTCCTGCCCTCTCCATAGTCTAAAGGCGCCCGCTTACCTTGCCTCCCCACGATCTCGGCCACGTGCTCGGAGGTGGGCACGGGGACACACTCCGTGGTGTTGCTG
>NDGN011402999.1:0-16023 GCA_002564285.1 Tympanoctomys barrerae | reverse complement strand
GGAAGTGGCAACTCTCAAGGTTTCTGCCTAAGGTGGAAGAATAGCGTTATGGACCTTGACTCTACACTCATGAAGTCAACATTTTTTCTATAAGAGATCCTTCATAAATACTTTCAGCTTTGCTAGCACTAAGGTCTACATCAAAACTATCATCAATTCTACTTTGTAGCCCCAGAAAATATGAAAATAAATGGTGCACCAGATTTCAATAAATCTTACTTTTCACTCTAAATGTACTATTTTTACTTTTTACAGTTACTTCAAGTTTTGTTTTGTTTTGTTTTTTATGTTTGGTTGCTATAGGTCTCACTATGCAGCTTGGACTCATAGTGATCCTTCTGTTTTTAGCCTCCCTAGTGCTGGGATTACAGGCGTGACCACTAGGCCTGGACTCTATGGCCAGCTCAGCCCGCCCTGGGGGTGGAGGTCTGGTGTGGCATGTGGTGTGGGGGATCGAACTGTGGTCCCCGCGCTTACCTGAGTTTGCCTAAGCAGGTGTTTTAACTATCTTGCTGCCCCCCACTCCTTTTTTTTTTTTTTTTTTTTTGTACTGGGGAATCAAACTCAGGACCTTGTACTTGCCAGGCAGGTGCTTATTTCATTGAACTATCCCCAGCTTACAGTTACTTTAAAATGGTGGTACAGCACAACCATAGAGAGGATTGCATGGTTATTGACCTCTACTTCCTAGCAGTCCCTCCACACCTCACTGCTTTTGCTCTGGCTTCTGGACTTCCCTAGTACTGACTGAGCACTGTGCTACTGTACACTACCACACCACACAGTAAGCACACAGCAGCACAACTGTGACAACGTCTGGCATACACATGAGCTACTTCAGACCTGTGATTTGTTCACATTTATTAACATTCACAATGTGAGGCCTGTAATTATAAAGATAGCAGTGGGCTAGTTTGGGCCTTTAGACTCTAGTTTTTAGGCTGTTAGATAAAGGTTAGAGTTCAGTCTACCTTCATTTTCCTGTTCTGTGAAATGGGTATAACAACAGTATCTCCTTTATCGGGTGACTATGAGAATTAAATGATAAAAGATATACTATATGTTTATGCTTAGCACAAAAGACATTTTCTATCGTTGTCATTATTGTATTTGACTTCTTACCATGCCTTTGAAAAATGAAGAGGAACAAAGAAATCAATGTATAACAATCCTCTCTTTACCTCTGCTCTCAAATAGACAAATCAAGATTCACAGAAAGCTATCAGCCCCTCCTTCTCTTCAGACTTTGTCAGGTAACTGACTGTCACAGCCACACAGATGGCCAGTTCAGGCAGTGCTCCCAGGGGTTTGCATGGCTGAGGCATTCAAAGCCTTCTCCTTGGAACTCTGGCAAAGTATGAATTTCTGTATCTTCCTGGCTCTTTCATATTGGGTGCACCACCAGGTAATTGTCTTTTTCCACAGAGAATAGCATTCACTTTCACTGTTTATTTCTGTAGACTTCAATGAAGCCAGGTGCAGTGTTTCAAAGGCCAGTCATTTTTGCTAGTACTATCTGGCTTTTTAATGTTTTCTTTCTCATTTGACATTTTGTTCTCCAAAGACCTTTATGTTCCCTATGGTTTAATGTATGTCTAGGCATCCTGCTAAAGCCTTGTGTGTTCAGCAGTGAGCTTCGGGAGCCGACTGGATCACAGGTGCATGATGCTATGACACCGGATTATGGGTATGGATCAGCTCCTTGATTTGCCGCTGTGATGTTGAGAGGTGCGGCCTGCGAGCACATAGGTCACTGTGTGTGTGGCTGAGAGCCTGGAGCATGCTGCTTCCTACTGGCCCTGCCATGGCCTGCTTCTCTTGGTGCTGCCTTTCCACCACGTTGGCCTGCCTTGGAGTCAGTGGACTAAAACACCAACCTCTACAAACTGTAAGCTAAAATAAGCATTCCCTCCTTTAATGTGTGAGTATGGGGTGTTTCATCTGAGCAACAACAAAACCTGTGCCTGTCTAAGCTGCAAGAACTGGGGCCTGTGTCTGTGCCAAAACCCGTGAAACTCTTTCCATTGTGCAAATGGTACAATTCAAGAGAGAGTGGACTGGTCTTTTACCTAATGTAGTTTTCACTGAATTATAAAACCTTATCATTATTACATTTCAGTGACACAGGCCCAAGGGATTGCAATATGACAAGGTTCTACTGAATGTTAAAATAATATAGAACCCTTTAAAGCTAAAAGTATTTTAATAATGTCCCTCATTAATTCTTTAACCTCTTATCTGGGTGACAAATATTCCTGAGTTTATGGTTGACAAATTAAACCCTAGAGACAGTCCAGAAATAGATTCACTGTGAACTAATGAAACTATATTAGTGCCTTATAAAATTATTCTCTCTAAGCTTAGATTAGATCCAACTATTTCACTTATAAGCTGCATTGTATTATTACAGAATTCTGAAGTTACTAGGTTCCTATATAAGAAGCGTACATTTCATAATTGCCTGAATGAAGTATCACGTGGCTACAATGAAAAAAAAAAAAAAGAGACTCACACGTCGTTTCCTTCACAATTATTAAGTGGTTATGTGTAGTTCTAACAAGGTGTCCTGAAAGCTATATCCATGCTCTTTTCATCTTCTTGTTTTTACAAATTAAATTTGTGTGCAGCACTATTTTTATCATAGAGTTCAAGTCTAGATTAGTTCTTTGACAAAAACATTTCTAGCCTAACTTCCAATAATTGCTGTTCACAAAATCTGAGCAGATATGAGAGTTCTCGGTTTTGCGCCAGGGGTGTCAAGCCACTCTCCTCTCCTGCAATTCAGCTGCTGACCCATGTTGTTTGCCAGACTCACAGAATCCCCCAGCTCCTTTCCTTCCTACTTGGTCATGCTAGATGAGGGAGGGTCTCCTTCCTGTTCTCCTACAGAATCTGTCATTTGTGCCACTACTGTGACTCCTGTGCTCTCACATCTCAGGGCACCTAAGCTCTATCAGAACCTCTCCTACAAGATAAAGAGCAGGAGCCAAGCACATGTACACTGCCAAAATGACAAATTGAGCTAACGTTTATTGACTGAAAGCACAATGCAAAATTGAAAACTGATTGCTCTCAGGCTCTATTAAAGGAACCCCATAAATTCAATGAGGATGAATTTGTAGATTTTACTTAAGAAAATAGATTTTTAACTTAAAAATAATCTTATTAACTGCACTTAGAAAAATTCATTTAGGAAGTCAAAATAAATGAGTCAAACCTTTTTTTTTTTAAACTGGGTAAACTCACTACCATACAGCCAGGGTGAAATGGTTTTCTTTCCTGCAGAAGACAGGGAAATCCACTCAAAGAAGGGCAAGTGATCCGGGTCTTCTGTTCTTGAAGGGAGCTTTAGACCCAAAGACTTCTCTCTCACTTCGGGTCATGCTTTGAAAGCCAATGATGAGGGTTCTGTTTGGCTTTCTGAAGAGTGTAACTAGAGATACATTTTGCTTGCTAGTGCTGCCACTAGATTGGGGACCAGAAAATGAGCCCCAAGGCTAACCTATGAATAATAATAATAATAAAAGTTGTTAGCAACCTACAGCATGAAAGCCAAGAACACTGGGCTGCATATGAACCCTTCACGTGTCCTTTGACACAGCACTATTTCAATTTCCCTCCTTTGGAGATTCAGAAATTCACATACAGTCCTTCAATGATGAAAAAAAAAAAATTAAGTCCCAGTAATACTGACACAATTAGTGAACCTACTCCACAGAAGCTGGCCGCCGCTGACTCAGGATACCACCTCTGGCCTGTCATCTCTTAGCCTCTGGCTTTCAGTCGACATTTGGGAGCTCCTTGTGTGCACGCAGGAGCCAGCTGCCCCGACTCCACATTGGAGTCAAAACAGTTGCTGAGTGTATGGGTGCAGGTAAGCATGATTCCAGGCATTTTCCTAGTACCTACATCCTTGATAACTTCATTTTTAAAATTCCTTCTTCCCATCTATGAGTAAAACCTTTTTAGACCAAAACCAAAAAGAAACAAATGAAAAAACTACTTGACACATAATACATTAGGCAAGGTTTTATTCAAATTTTTGAGGAAAGAGTGCCAAGTGGTGAGGTCAGAGAGGACAAAGAATTAGTCACTCAGGTGCACACATCTGCAGAAGAACATGGTGCTGCAACAGTGGGGACAGCCCAAGAACGTCAGCTTAAGTGTTCTTAGCTCTGTGTAACATTAATAATAAATTTGAAATTGCTTAAAAGTAAAGTGGCTTATTTTCATTCATCAAGAAATTCAGAGGGCCAGCCAGATAGCTCAGTAGACTAGACCACCTGCTTAGGCAGACTCAGGAACTGGGGTGTGCCGCCCCCATCCCCAGGGCTTGCTGAGATGGTGACTGAGACTGGGTATGGTGGCGCGTGCCGTAATGCCAATACTTGGGAGGCTGAAAATAGGAGGAGCACTATGAGTCCAATCTATATAGTGAGATCCTGTAGACTCTGTACTAAATACATCAAAGCAAGGAAAAAATATAAAGAAATGTAGAATTGGTTCACTCAGCAACTCTGCTACTCGTTTCACTCAAGCTTTAATCAGCAGACTGTTGCTCTCAGGTTTGGCCTTGCAAAGCTACAAAATGATTGCAACAGCTCCGGCAGCATCATCTCAACATTGCCGGGTGAGGGGAAGATGTTTTCCCCTTTTTAAGAGCCAGGCAGGAGGATCTCAGAAAGTCTCAATCAATTTCCCATGATATCTCACTGGTCAGAATTGTATCATGTGTTAATTCCCAAATCAATTAATTGGCCAGGAGAAAAAATTAACACAAACACTTTAGACCAATCAAGTTTTACCCCGAGGTTCATGGCTACCCAGTGCTTGAAGAAAAGTTTTATTAAGAAAGAAAAATGGAAGGGCCATTGCCCTTGGTTGGTTAATTGTAGCATCTTCCATCCTGTCCATCATGAGGATGAAGAATACAGCTTGACATAGTTATGTTTGTTTCTGACTAGGAGAGGATTTTGAACAGGGAAACAGGAACAAACAAATATGATTAATGTGTCAGGGATTTTGCAGCTTTTATTTTGAAATCATGCCATTGTTTCATCATTTACACGTGTTACCCATATGACACATTTGTTGGACACATGTTTCCTGAACTCCTCCTACTTGAAGGTGAGGCTATAACTAAACAAGATGGTGGGGCTCTAAGGAGCTTCCATTCTAGTAAGAGTGTCTTTTCATCTTACTTCCCATGTGGCTCTACTATGAGGGGAAGGAGCAGGATAGGAAGATAGTTCAGAGTAAAAGACAAAGAATAGAAGTGGATGTGATAAACTGGCTGGTCAAGTGGGACTCGAGGTGACATTTGGGCCAAGACCAGAAACACAAAGGGGAATTTGCCGTGAGGAAATGAGAGCGAGCCTCAGAAGGGGCAAAGGCCTACGAGGAGCAATGTTACAGAGACTCACACAAACCTAGACTACAGCAGCAAGAAGAATGAGAAAACAAGCTGCCTTGGATTGAAAGGATTTCTTAAATACATGCAATGAAGGACCAGAGCAGGTAAGGCTTTTTGAACATGGCCCAAGTTTATAAGTTATTTCAAGTGAAATGGGAAATGGATTTTCAATAGGGAAGAACCTTTCTGTTTCCTTTTAGCTACTCTGGCTACTGTGTGAAAAGAGAAACTAGGGGGCAGGGCTGGAGGCTGGCAGCTGTTGGGAGACAAAGGTGGCAGTCCTGGTGCAAGGTTGCTTGGAACTGAGTGTAACCCCTGCACCCCCCGCAGAGAACGTAGAGTGCATGACTTAATTACTAAGAGTCATTTAGAAAAGTTTAGCAAAACAGAGGTGTACTTCTCGGGAAGGGCCTGGGAGTTCAAGGTTCTAACAGGTAACACTTGTGGTCTCCAAAGGGGAGCAGCACATTTCTAGCAAATTTTTGACTTCAACTTCTCTTTTCAATTGCGTGTTCTTTCATCTCACACATCACATATTCCAGTGCTCTGGTCCAGTAATCACATGCTGCTATTTAAACTGAATGATGATAAAATTCAGTTCCGTAGCTGCACTAGCCACATTTCAAGTGTCCAAGATACATGTCTAGTGCCTACCACACTGGATATACATGTACGTGTGGAAATTCTCCTTTATCAAACAATTGCGTAGGACAGCTATACTTCAGACAGAAGAAACTATTTCTAATTCCAAGGTTGTGCTAAAGTTGTTACCATGTTTTCCTTGTTCATGATCTTTACTGGAGACACATACTGTTTCTTTTTTTCTTTTTCTTTTTGCGGAACCGGGGATTGAACTCAGGCCCTTGCGCTTGCTAGGGAAGCGCTTATTCCACTGAGCCAACTCCTCGGCCCCGACACATACTGTTTCTACTTGATAAAATCAAATTAATCTTTTAAGAATTATGGCAAGTTTAACTTTTAAATAGGACATTTCCTAAAAATCAAATTGGGGGTGCTAGAACACTCACTGCTTCCTTTAAAATTAAAATATATGTTTTTGGCTTTCCTGAGAAACACAGTTCTACTGTATTGTGTCTGCCAATCATCCAAAGTATCCTAGTATAAAAATCCTACTCCCCTGCAGAAGAAATATAAAAATTCTGCCCATTTTACCTGAGTGAGGGGTGGGACAGTACCGTACTTTTCAGCCATGTGCCCTTGTGAGTCAGTTTAACATACTCTGTATCTCAGCCACAGTCATCCGTCATGAGCCAGGAAAGAGCTAATGACATCAGTCACTGGGCATCTCCTGAAAAATAATTAGACAAATGCTATCTTTCCACTTCAGTCTCTAAAGATATGTGGATTCAAGTCTGCGTTTTCTGGTGGCCACCTTGTCATGCAATGGGAAGACCTTCCTGAGAACAAGGCGGATTCAGGTGAAAGCAAAGCCAAGGCACAGCCACATCCTCGGTGATGCCTCTTGTGGATTTAGCTGAACCTGGAGTGTTCCCTACCTTCGAATGCGACTGGGGACAATTTCTGACTTGTGCTCAAGTCAGTTTGTATTGATGAAGTTTTGCCCATTACAGCCTCTTTTAAGGCACCTGTGCCATGCTTAGACACGCGGTAGCAAGACAGAATGAGCTAATGCTCTTACTTTCTGATCTACCTGTTCAAAATCATGATTACTCTTATTTGGCTTCATATCGCAGATCCACAGGATGCATAGTGATCATATGCTCACCTAAACTTCTTGCCAATATTCATTATAATACACTGACACTCAAATTTTATGTGGACAAAATTTTCCTTACTGTATTGCTCAATGAAATTTACTTTTATCAACTATTCTAAGTTTTTACATTTCTGTGTATATATATTAGAAATTCATTAATTATTGCCTATGTCACCCACAACATGCCCAACCCTCCTAGGTAGCATCTACTTACCTCCATGTGTGGACCTCCGGAATGTTGGGCTCATACCCACACCCACTTCCCAGACTTGAAGCAATCTATGAGAGCAGCAACAGCTGTGTATGGGAGGGGCAGAGGGCTAGGGGCAAGGAGTGCCCCAAGATTCCATTCTTTCCACCTGTCTAACCTCCTGGATCAACCCACTAGCCTTTGCTTACACCTCACCTTATCTTTGTCCGGCTCACACTGTCTATGAACTCTGACCACAACCCTTCTTCCTCCTAACCTGCTCAGAAAGGCTCTCCAGCATTGCAGCTGGGTAGGTTCCTAGTTTCCAACCATGAAGTGCCCCAAACTCAGATAAATCCCACCACTGTGCTTCTGCTGCCAGCACTCTACAGGGTCATTTCAAATGAGAACTGGACTGAGGAAGGAGGCATTCACTTACAAAGACACAAAGGCTAGGTCCTCACTACTCCATCCTAATCCCTGGTTATATTTTAATAAACATTTTAATAGATCTGTTTACAAAATAGGATTAAGAACTATTCCGGATGACCATGCACAGGATAAGATTATCTTTTATTAGAGATCTTATATTACATATTCCCAAAAAGATATAAAATCTTCCAAGAGAAAATATCAAAACCTGTTGATTTCAAGGTGAGCAAAATAATCAAAATGAAAGTAAACATTTGCTTCTAGACAAAGGAATGTGGAAACATTTCAGTGCAAGTACAACAAAGACATGGGAAGATAATTACAATGTTTTACAACATATTTTACAGTATTTTATTTTAATCAGTACTTGCAGAAAACAAGGATGCTAAGTTCTTGAACAATGCAGTTATAGCTGCAAATTAAAATTTCAAAAAGGAAGGGGATGGGGAGGGAGAAAACACAGTGAACTGCTCAGTCAGTGAGCCTCTGCAACACCAATTGTGACAAAACTGAACCAAATATGCCACCAGGATCACAAACGCAGGACATGGTTTAAATGTGGGTTGGAGACACTTAAATTTTTCAGTCAGTTCTTGACCACAACCCAGAGCAAAAGCATCCTCTCTTCATTTCCCTGATGAAGTATTCTAAAAGTAACCTTAAAAAGCAGAAACTTGCTGGTTAAAGAGAATTTCTGCTTCACCTATGAACAGTTGGCGACAGCACACACACTAAAACCTGGACCAACGAACACGATCCATCTCAAACAAGTGAAAGTGGCAAAACCAGTTATTGCATCAGATTGTTCATTTCATTTGATCAGAATCTGCAGAGTAATTAAGCATACCCACTTAGCCACAGGACGCAGTCAACTCCCACAGGAAGGCAGACATTGAAGATGCAACAAACACACCGATCTGATTCCTGGGATTTGCCTCTGGCAATCCTAATGTCTGTTGATGTCTACACAAAGGAAGTGGTTTTGGATGATGTTCTATTTTTCAGTTGTTTATTTCCCCCCAAATGAGAGGAAAACATGTTTATTGCATGAAATTACCCTCTTGTAGTATCTTTACCAACACTGGTATTGTTTCCTTAATTATTAAAGGCAGAGGAATTTATAAATTTAACATGACAGTATAATATTAGGAGCTGCATCTTGAGTGAAAATCCGTAAGATAACCAGACATGATGAAACAGAAATGGTCTTCAGGACTCTCTAAGGATGTCAGAATGACAAGAGGTAAGTGGAAATTTAAAGTCAGATATTACTAAATCTAATAACATGACTTCAAAACTGTACATAGTCGAAGAATCCTTTCTATGCTGAAAGTGAATATTATAAATGCTGCTAATGTTGTGGTTATTTTAATATTAAGGAAACAATGATCCCAGAAATTTTATTAGAAGTACTGTAATGGCACATGGGCTTAGCACAACACTTTGAGGTTAGAACACGCAGACGTTTGGAACTGACTGAACAAACATATTTACTGAGATACATTATGAAGAGCTACATGTAAATTGATTTCAAAACAGGGTCTATTTTAAAGCATTCTTTCTTCAATATGGTTAACTACTGTGAAGTGGAAACAGTATCTGGATTTTGCATGTTACAAAATCCTTAATTCAAGTTGCAGTTTCCTTGGCAGCAGCATATTTTAATTAACAATATTTTTCTTCCTTGTTTTGTTTTCTGACATTTCAGTACATTCAAATAGTCAAAATGTTTAGAGTAACACCACCACAAATTTAATGAAACAGATCAGAATGTGGCCAGCATTGTCAGGCAAAAATTACACAGTTTATATATCATAGAAAGTACCTACCCCTGCCCCAACCTCCCAGTAGTCCCCCTTTCCCAAACAGTAAAATGGACACCAAAAGATTTAACAAGACTTATAAAAAAATAAGGCACATTTATTTTGATATGGTAATTTTAAAATAGAAAACCCCATCTCAGAACACCTGTATTCAAATAAGCTGTGTAAAAAGACACCTTGTGGTACCGCAAAGTAGGTTTACGGTACCTATGGAATTGCTTCTTCTACATTAGTGACAATGGAATAAATTGCACCTATCCCACACTGTCAAGTAATCAAAATATGTCTCTTTTTTTCTCTACTGTTGAATGGTTCAAAATCAGGTATATCTGGAAATACAAAGAAGAGTCAAGAGGCTCATTAGAAAAAAGATGTGAAAATCAACTATGTTTATCAGAAGGGTTGAGGGATTGCACTTTTCCACAGATTTCAACACACAACATTTTTGTAACTCTTATGTGTGATTGCAACCGTTTTGGCCATTAGCTATTACTCACCAACCTGTTCCTCAATTTTGGTCCGATGGGTACTTTTATAAAACTAATGAAGGATCAGAAGCACAAATACTTATAATGATCTCTTTGCAACCCCCAACATAAACATAATTAGTTAGCATTTAACCTGAGATACACTCTGTTGAGAGGTTGTCTTTCAACATTTCTTCATTTGTGGCATCAATTCACACGGATAGTGGTAGTTCATGGGAGGAACTTTAAAAAAGGAAAAGGAAAAAAATATCCTGGTTGATAGCATGGCTTTTTTTTTTTCTTTCTTACTTAACTGGTTAAAAAAAAAAAAATCACATAATTCATGTTCTCACAGTAGTCAGAAGCTAACATGATGTGTTTCCTTATTGCACGTCAAACCAAGAAAGTTACAAAAGCCAATGCTTCTCAGCTGAACTGGGAGTCGGGTTCACCTCAACCGGATCCGGAATGTGCTGATTTCCATGGGACTCAAGCTGATCTCACTTATATTTTGGGCGTCTGGAGGTGAATGCATCAAGGATAATGATGAAGGTGTAAGACTTTCAATAGTAAACTTGTTAAAAATTTTCTGTACCAACATCTAAAAAAATGACAAAAAAAAAAAAGTAAATTTTGAAGCAAGATTAGTAATACATCTGGACATTAAAACAATAGTGTGAGAAGGAGTAAAACAGTAATTCCTTTGTAAACAGTAATAGGAAGAGAGCAGTTAATCATGTATTGACTCACTCAAATATAAAGACTGTCTCTGGAGGGAAACAGGAAACTGATATAGGCTGTCAGTAACTTACTTACTTACTTTCTTTCTTTCTCTCTTTCTTTTTTTCTTTTTGCGGTACCAGGGATTGAACTCGGGATCTTACACTTGTCAGGTAGGTGTTTAAGCCACTGAGCTGTATCCCTGGCCTGGTAACTTCATTTTGAATTGCTTCTGTAATGCTTGTACATTTTATCCTGCACAGGGGTTACTTTTTCAACAAAAGAAAGGACAGCTACATACCAACAAGCTTTAAAAATCCTTGGGCTCTTTCTGTCAATAGCACTAATAATGGTGGTTCTCAGTCACCTTTTCCTGTTTAATAATTAAAAGACAGGACACAAGCCCTTCTTATTGTAAAGGCTCATGAAATTCTATGTCCTCCTCTATAGGCAGCAGGGCATTTGGAAAACAGCACTCACCACTGCCCTTTCATTCTAATATATCTCTGTATTCCATAACCCCCTTAAAACTCAATGTCTCCATGCTTCAGTGCTCACTAACAAGTGTACTCAGATCATTAACAATAAGGTAGAGAACAAATGTAATGGGGAAAAAAAGCTAGTGCTCTTTGGCATTAGTTCCATGGAAGACAAGGTTTTTTTTAAAAAATGGAGAAGGTGAACTATCCAGTAAGATTGGGGCCTCAACTGATTTTCTCTTCTTTGCAGACCTTGCACGCATGCTCATTTGTGCAGCTGGGACAGAGCCAGTGGTCTCGCTTTGGTGCATCTGTTGCATTTTCGAAGAAAGCTGGGCCTGCTGAGGTGTCTGGTGGGGCAGACCTGTTTGTGTGCTCAACCCAGCCTGGCTGCCGGCTCTAAGTCACAGCTTGCTCAGTGGCAGAGGCAGGTGACTGGAGATTTGTTTCCTTCCAAGGAGAGACTTGATGAAAATGCCAGCAAGACCAATTGAACAGAAACCAAAAATAGGCAGCCGGCCAGGAATGTTCAGACTGAGGATCTGTTTGGCTTGCACAGATTGACTCATATGCAAATCTGGATTAATCAGAAAACCTAGACATACATTTACTTCCCAAAAGGAATCAATTGATTAGAAAGCTGTACAGCTGTCTCTGTTGTCATGATCGTAATGAGCACCATCTCAATGATTATGCCATCATTTCCTTATTATTGCATTAGGCATGCGCTAGTCAAGCTGGTCTCAGTTTCCGCAGGCCTTGGGGTTACTATGACTGGACTAGGTGGGGTGTGAGCATGTGGGATCCAGGAAGGAACAAAAGAGGAGAGGGGGGATAGACTCTGTACAAGTGATGGAAAGCCAAAGACGGCAATGAGCGTGACACCCAAGGGTGTGCAGGCTCCAGCCAAGCATCTTCATTTAGACACACACAGGAGAAAGAAGGTGGAGCGAATGCTTTAAGATGGAGAGACTTAAGTTAATGTTCAGGCTAAGGCAAATGCCAGTGAAGAGGCAATGAAAAGAGTATTCGTTGGATTCTTTGCAGAAAGTGAGGATTTTAAAGCATTTTAACTTGACCATAAAAACAACCTCCCAACTTACCTTTCCCTGAGTAGTGGAACAAAGCAGCCCCGTGTCTCTGCTAGGAAACTGGCAATCAAACCCTATCCTGTGGAGGATCAGGGCCGCCTCATCAGAATACCCACTGCCCACCTGCAAAGAGCAGAACAGCAACGTCAGAGCCAGTAGTTTGGGTACTGCATACACCACCATCTTGGTGTCTGCATTCCCAGGTTCACTTAGCAAGGAAGTTAGGCAAATCCAACTCTTTCCGGGCTGTTTGTTGTACCCTATCTCTCTCCATCCCCACTGAGCCAGGCAACATTAAGTTCCAAGGTTACTGGTTAAACCATTTTATGCCTTTGTTTCCCCCATAGTTCCTAAAGATTTAGGTTTCCTTTTGTTCACATATTATATACTGTCTTACCAAAGTTTTCTCAAATAGAGTATTTTTGTTTTTTTATTTTATATATATATANTGAATAAATCATACCTGACTATACTTCTTTATCAGGTCACTGAATGCTATGTCATCTCTTAAAATTGAAACATGCTTCTTTTAAATTTTTGCTAACTGTATTAATATCCTTAATCTTCAACATACTGGTTCATTATTTTTATACAAGACATTTAAATCCAATTAGTTATGCTTATCACTTATAAGGCCACTCCCATTTATTAGCTTGATGTATCATTTAAATTGACATTATGGAAACTACACTTCCTGGGCAGAGATAAAGAAAAATATCAAGCATAACCAGGCAGTTATGAAGATACTATGCTTATATTTTCTTGCTATAAAATTTATTGTATCCATTTAAATAATATCATGCACAGTTCAGGTTTTCTACTATTTTAAATTATAGTTATCTTAATACATTTTATGTTACCTAAAGTGGAAAGATGTTTACGACAATAAGCAAATCAAATTAAATATCCTCGGAAAATTTAAGAAATGTTATTATTCAAAGGAGAGCCTTTTAACACTCAACAGAGATATGGTGATAAAAATGGTCCTTTCTCCTTTCTCTGGCCATAGAGAAAAGACAGCCAAGCCCTTGATCATCACTGGAGAATAAGATTTTTTAATATACTGCAGAAACATCTTCTCTAAATAGCTGTGAGCATCGCTACCAATGACTTGATTTTAGTGTGCTTGAAGAGCTCGAGGCTGTCCTCACCTTAAACTCTTGGCTTAGACAGCTTTACTACATTATGCTGTTTCACACTGTTACTTTGCTAAGGTTTTGTTTAAAGGGAGAGAAGAAAAAACTCATTTTAAGGAATTCTGAGTCACCATAGGACTACCTGACAAACAGCAAGTTTAAATATAATAAAGATGTCTACTGAAATTTCAACGAATGTCACTGAATAACACAAAAAATAGCATGCAGGAAAATCCTTCATCTCATAATATACATAGATGTCCAGAAGAACAACAATGAAAACTCAGTTATATGACAATTCTGGGTGAGCTCTCTGATATTTTTCCCCCCAATGGAAATTGAACATGGGACCTTGCGCTCGCCAGGCAGGCGCTTATGACACTGGGCTATAGCCCAGGTCGCGTGGCAATTCTGAAGTCTGGGAACAGTAACTAATTTTAAGTATCAAGAGTTTCATTGTAAAATGGAGCCAATGAGTGTCTACTTCTTATACAAGGACATTATGTGGATTAACCCACTGAAAATATTTTATCCAGGGGCCTCACAGAGCCTTGTAGGACTTTAGTGATTAATACAAAAGCTGAAGAAAGAAATGACTGGTTGAGAGCCATCTGAGATGCTTTGCAATTTACTAGCTACCAATTTCAGCAACCCAGGTTTTCCTTTTCAATAAAATGGAAAAAATAAAATAAAATAAAATAGCCTAAGAAGGACCTGGTCCAATGTCTGCCACCCAGGATGTCTTACTCAGTAAATTAGCTATTAGCATTTCTATCAAATAAATATTGGTGATTATTTTCGAAAAGTTTAATAAGCAAATTAAACAGTATCCTTAAATTCTTATTCATCCATGTCCTTTACTGACATTGTAATGTCATAGCTAAAGAATCAGAGAATCCTTACATTACATGCCTATCGCTGTTCATCAACACCATACCAAAATCCTTCTGTGGGTTCTCAGGTTAGATGGGCTCTGAATTATACTCTGTTTAGAAGCACTTGTCATTACTAACCTGAAGCATTTGGCCATCTTGCCTCACTAGACCACCCTGAAAAGCCACTTGACAGCAGGCATTGCTAAAATCGCCCCAACACATTTGCTCTTCGAGTAATGAATTCTTAAGGCAAAAATCGACTTTGGATTCTACGACACATTTAAACCAACAACATAAAAGTAGACATAAAGTCATAAAAATTAATTTTTACCAATAAAAATGTTGCACTTTCTCTAAAAACTAAAAGTATTTCTGTAAGGACTAAATACAACAGCAATCATCTTGTCCAAGTTTTAAAAATCTAATATTCATGAAAGTATCAGTTTTTCAAGCAAAAATACCTGAGGCAAAGCAACAGTTTTTCCGATTCAAAGTCTGTCTAGACATTTTATTTCCAAGAAAACTGTTTCTCAAAGTAGAGAAACTGTGAATTTACTTGAATATGCATGCAGGAAAACAGACACCTTCCCGCAGTCACCCTACCGGCTCTAGGAAAGTAAATAAAAGCTCTAAGAACTGTTTTTATACTCACTACCACACGAGGAATCTCTGGACCCCAGAGAAGAAAGGAACCGTGTGGGGGAAATTTGACAACCTGTGAGCTTGTTTCATGTGCTGTACTAGGTAACTGCCTTCCTAAAACAGGTTAGCTCACATGTGAGTCCTAATCGCAGAAGACAGGAGTTCAGAAGTCACAGTGGATTCCATTCCAATACCTATTCCTGGAGACAAAACCAACCCCTCACTTTAGGTGAAGCTACAAGGCCCTTCTGGCAGAGTGGTGGCGTATGGGGAACAGGATGTGATTTGCAGTGAACCGCCACTTAATGCAGGGCTTGGAAAAAATTGGATCAGAGCAATGTTTGGGTCCCAT
The DNA here is from genome assembly GCA_002564285.1 of Tympanoctomys barrerae. Taxonomy (NCBI): domain Eukaryota; kingdom Metazoa; phylum Chordata; class Mammalia; order Rodentia; family Octodontidae; genus Tympanoctomys; species Tympanoctomys barrerae. The sequence goes on along the minus strand of NDGN011402999.1, from coordinate 665 downwards.
CAAGGAACCAGTTAGGTGATGTGGGAGAAATTAGTAAGTCTCTATAAATTCAACAAAGTAGGAGTAGGTTAGACACCCCACAAATCCCTCTGAAGATCAAGGGCCAAGCCCAGTGACAACCACAGTAACTGCCAGTATGTGTCCAGCCCTTGCTGTGTGTAGAAGGCTCTTCATTAATTCATTTTATCTCCCAATAACCTTTAAGACAGTTCAGGTGGTTTGCAAGATTGCATCAAAATGTTAAGTGCTCAGGAAAATCCCCATCATAAAATGCCTTTATTCTCAAATAGCATGGATCACTAATGATCCTTCTTACAGATACTTATTACCCCTTAATCTCTTTTACTTTCTCTCCCTGCCCTACCTTCCTCTCTCCCTGTTCTCACACAATCTTTTCCCTTCAATAGTCAGCATATCCCTCCTTGGATATCTTATTACTGAATAGAGATGAATGGGGCAGTCCTCAGCATCTTCAGCCCTACCCTTCCCTATTTGTTCATATGAAAGAGGCAGAATAACGCTCTTTGGAGTCAACTGATGGTGCCACTCAATACTTCCATTTATGGGCTGTGTGACCTAGAATATGACCTATCATCTTTAGCTGCTCATTTCCTCCTGTATAACATGATGAAGGTACTGCCTACCTTGCTTATGGTGAGGCAGCT